>BQNB010102551.1:0-24218 GCA_026074375.1 Tanacetum coccineum | reverse complement strand
TTTGATCTTTTATCAGCTAATTCTGCTTCTGTTAACCTTTTAGACTTACTAGTCCGGCATGCACTATTTTTCCTCCTTTATCACCTGTTGATGCAGTATGTGACAATCCGTCTAACTAGAGATTCATGATCACGTAATAATATCGCTATATTAACTAGAAATGTTTGTTCAAGTACTATATCTACTTAATTAGAAGTTCTTTGACCAATAATACGTAAGAATTCTATTACCACTTCATGTGTAGTATTAGGGTTTTTCCATTTAAATCAAAATCAGATGATTACATATACTTACTATATGTCAGGATCCAACACGCGCATTCAAAAACCCTATGTGCATTGCTTGAACTTGCTTGACGTCTTAAATTATCTTAAGTGAACAACGCGTTAAGACAATATTTATTTCGCGACACCTAAACGTCATACAATATATGCGCACAAATCACGAATTCAAGAGAAAAATGCAAAAATGTCATATGCGCCATGACGTCACATACTTATATATTAAATTGCTACGTACAAGTAAGAATATGTGTGTGTGTGTATATATATATATAACAAATTAGGTCATTAAATTTCAAAACCATGATTGTTGAAGTATCTTGAGAAATTACATCCAATATTATCGGTATTTCGTTTAATTAGATACAAATACATGTATAAAACAAATATACATATGTGTATACATATTTATGCACCCATTGAACCCTTAAAACACATATATTACATGTGCACGCATGTATTTTATAAACTAGAAGATCCATGCATTAACTACCAAAATTGTACATACTACAAATTACAAAATTCAAACAACCAACCACACTTGTCTTTTTCCTCCTTGGCCTAACTAGAGCTCCACAAACTGGTTTTTCGGCCAAACCAGTCCGGTTTCAAAACCGGATCGGATCGAGTCAAAGAGTCAATAAATCGGTTTGACCCAAAGCCGGATCGGTTTGAAACAGAAAAAAGCCGGAACCGGTACCGACCGGTTTGGGACCAGTCTAAACCAATTTACATAAAACCGGTTTTTTTACGCTTAAATCTTTTTTTGGCAAACAGACAGTGGGGTAAAAAACTGGGTTGGGCAAAAATAAAATTTGACGCATAATTTTTGTTTTGAACTTTTAATAAAAAAAACATTAAACTTATTTAAACATCAAGTTGTTTCTTAAAGACATCAAAGGAATACAACAAATTGTGTCTTGAATACATCAAAGGAATACATCATCTTTGTCGATAACATTAAAGGATTACATTAAAGGAATAACATAAATAACTCTTGTGTTGTAAGAGGTATAGACAAACTCATCGCTACTTCTTCCTCGTGTAGTTCTTCTTCAACCCGCAACATGTCGCTTTCAAGTGGTGATATATTTTGAATCATTTCCACGTTATCGAGGTGGTCTTTCAAACAAATACAAACTTCCACCGCCAACGGAGTAAGTTTTTGTTCTTCTCGATGATATAACTCTCCCACTAACCGAAAAGGAGGATTCCAAATCTACCGTACTAGCTTGGACTGTTAGTAGGTCAAGGGCCATGGCGGCTAGAACCAGAAATTGGGATTCACGTTCTTTCCACCAACCCAAAATATCCAAATTCTCAAACTCTTTAATAGTAACTTGAGAAAAAAATCATATCATTGGTACCTTCCGAGCTCGCGACTATGGGTATTACCTCGAGCTCGTTTTGTATTTTCATTTCTTAAAACATTATATAGTCGAATTGTTTCGTCATTACCATGAGAACCTGAACGTGCATCTTGATACATAGCATGAATATGTGTTGAACTTGAGCCATATTTTGTTAAATAAACTTGAAACATTTGGTCAAAAGCCTCGTTAAAGCGAGCACATTGATTTATTATATAGTTTGGGTCTTCTTCGAACAAACCCAAATCATAAGAAAAGTTAGCAGTTAAAGTCTCAACCCTGTTTTGGTTTAGAGTAGGGTTCAAAGCACCCAACCACAACAACCCTCAGACCCCATTTACTCCCATCCCCACGTCCCCCCCCACCCTCCCCGACTCACCCCCCACCCCAACACCCCCGCTATAGGGGAGGCGAAATAGAGATAGGGATCACCCGCCCAACAAAGGCCTGCGGCACCCTAAACTAACATGCTGCCCATTCTTTAACCGTATATATGTAATATCATACAAGTATTCTTAATCTATAATCCATAGGCAGATCCCCATATATATCAACCAACCAACCCCCCACCCCCCCTACCACACACATAACCCCCCTAGACATACAAAAAAAAAAAAAATCTTACCAACCCCCCCGTAGAGAAACCCCCCCCCAACCCCCCCAAATACAGCACACCCCCCACCCCCCACCCCCCGACGAACAGCCAAATAACACCCCCCCCAACCCTACCATCACCCCCCCCCTAATGACACAACCAGCTCCCCCAAAGCCCCGTTCAGCCGTCTACCCCACCCTTCCCTAAATACCACTCTGTCCATTCACCCAAAAATACCACCCTACACAAAAAATTTTACTACCCGAGACCCCCCCCCCCCCCCCCTCCCCCCCTCCCCACCCCCGCCCCCCCCCCCCCACACCCCCCACCCCCCCCCCCCCCCCCTACCCCCCCCACCCCCCCCGCCCCCCCCCAATCCCCCCCGACTTCCACACCCCTCCCCCCCCCCCCCCCCCCCACCCCCCCCCCCCCACCCTCCCCCAACCCAGACCAACACCCCCCTCTCCCCCCCCCCCCCACCCCCCTCCCCACCCCCCCCCCCCCCCCCCACCCAGCCCCCCCCCCCCGGCCCCACAACCCAACCACCCCACCCACCCCTTCCCCCAACACCCCGCCCCACCCCCCCCCCCCACCACTCACCCCCCCACCCCCCCCCCCCCCCACTCCCTCCCCCCCCGCCGCCCCCACCACCCTACCACCCCCCCTCCCCCCCCCCCCACCCCCCCCCTCCCTCCCCCTCCCACTCCCCCCCCCCCCCGGGACCGCCCCCCCGCCCCCCCACCCCCTCCCCCCACTCCCGCCCCCCCCCCCCCTGCCCCCCACCCCCCAACCCCATCCCCCCCCCCACCCGCCCCCCCCCCCACCCCCCTCACCCCACCCTCCCCCCCCCCCCCCCCCCACCCCACCCCCACACCCCCTCCCCATCCCCACCCCCCACCCACCCACCCCTCCCCCCCCCCCCCACCCCGCCGCCTACCCTCCCCCGCCCCCCCACACCCCCCCCCCACCCCCCCCTCCCCCCCCCCCGCCCCCCACCCCCCCCCTTCGATTTAGAGTAGGGTTCAAAGCAGCGGCACAAGTTATAACAGGATGCAATTCTTTAAAGTATTTTTTAAAATTTTCTTTCATTGGATGCACCATATTTTCAAATAATTCACCTCTCATTTCAAAGTCGTTTATTTTTTGAGTCATTAAAAAGGTTGCTTTAAAACTAAACAACTTGTATGATAGTAAACTCCCAATAACAAAGTAGTAGCTTTTATAAAAAACTTCCAGCATATCCAAAACAAGTTGTATAGTATGCTAACTTGACTTCGGATAAGGCGTAACCCCATTACTTTGTACAAGATGGTCATGAAACATTTTTAAAGTATATTTTTGTCGTAAAGTGTCACACCCCATCATAGGCGGGAACACGGGAGTGCAACATAATGATCAATCAAAACACAAGATGCAAGATAGAGAAAACTAAAATGCATTCATAAGTGTCATGATGATTATTCATCCCAAGTACAGACTTGAGTGAGGTCCCAATCAAGAACACAACAAATAGTCGCTTACAAATCCAAATGCGTACGCAGGGGTCCATATCAATCTTAGAACAACAATCCTCCAGAAAACAAATCCATAACATACTTCAAAACGCAAGACCTCTCAAACATGATCCATACAGGATACACTTAAAGTCTGCTATCACACATCTCAACCTTAACGATCATTCTCTTCACTTGAAAATGATACTCGAAAACGTCAATAATAATGTTAGTAAGCTCGTAGGTTTGATTCAAAACTCAGTCGTTGTACCAATATTTCAAACAGTTAGACAATTGTACTATATGACAGTGTATATATTCAAACAATCACAAACACTTGACTTAGCATCTCCGCTAATCATGTACCAAGACCTAGCATCCCCGCTAGTCTTATCACCAGCGTGTACCCACGCTCTTGGGGTCGCAACCCCAAGGTTATACGCACCTAAAAAGCCTACCAGTACTGGAGCATTTACAATAGGGCAACCTTTCATAAACATAGCAAATCCATGCTAATCACACCTTTCTAATAACCTCGATGCATGCAAGAACAGTCATACCACATAATATTTATATAGCAGTCATAAGCACATAAATTGTCCCAAAAACCAAAACCACATTTCGCACAGTTCAGAAAAGAAGTTCAAAACATATTTGAGTATCATTTCCCCCAACAGAAAGATTTAAAAAGTGGGGCTACGAAAACTCACCTCAAGCAGCAAACTCAATATCACACAAGCAAATGCAACGACGTCCAAACACGACCTATTCCAGTCAATGTTCCACTTAGACATTTATTTCCAAAAACAGTTTAGTGCAACATAATGATCAATCATAACACAAGATAGAGAAAACTAAAATGCATTAATAAGTGTCATGATGATTATTCATCTCAAGTACAGACTTGAGTGAGGTCCCAATCAAGAACAAAACAAATAGTCACTTACAAATCCAAATGCCCACGCAGGGGTCCATATCAATCTTGGAACAACAATCCTCCAGAAAACAAATCCATAACATACTTTAAAAAGCAAGACCTCTCAAATATAATCCATACAGGATACACTTAAAGTCTGCCATCACACATCTCAACCTTAACGATCATTCTCTTCACCTGAAAATGATACTCAAAAATGTCAACAATAATGTTGGTGAGCTTGTAGGATTGGAGAAAACCCAGTCGATGTGCCAATATCTCAAACAGTTGGCCAATTGTGCAATATGACAGTGAATATATGCAAAAAAATCACAAACCCATGACTTAGCATCCCCGCTAATCATGTACCAAGACCTAGCATCCCTGCTAGTCTTATCACCAGCGTGTACCACCGCTCTTGGGGTCGCAACCCCAAGGTCATGCGCACCTAAAAGCCTACCAACTAGAGCATTTACAATAGGGTGGACCCTTCACAGACATAGCAATCCCATGCTAATCAAACTTATTGCCGTGCACCCCGATGTAGGTAGGAATAAATCATACCACATAATATACATAGAGCATTCATAAGCATATAATTGTCCCAAAAAACAAAGAGTATTATTTTTCTCCAACGGAAAAGATTTAAAAAGTGGGGCTACGAGAACTCACCTCAACCAGCCAACTCAAAATCACACAAGCAAATGCAACGACATCACATAGTCCAATTAATGTTCCACTTAGACACTCATTTCCAAAACAGTTTTCAGGTTTGATGCATAGAGGTTAGACACATGTTGTACGGTTATCTTTAACGTTTTAGTGGTGTGATGGTTGACGACTTAACTTCAAACGATATCATATCCCAACTCATCTCTCGTTATAATATACTTATATTATTTAAGTAAAATAGATAAGTAAGTAAATTCTTATAATAAATACTTATAAATATACTTCGATATGTCTATTCGGTACACCTAGTTACCATAAATATATCATTTATAGTATACGAAATGAAACGTTTATTTACGTTAAACATTTTAGAAAAATTTCAAAAAAATATACTTTTCGTCTTTTAGTCGATTTATTAAAATATTTTATTATTAAATCGAAAAATCACGTTTTGAGTAAAATTTCTAAGTATAGACTTTTTACGAAATTTCGACATGACCCGTTCGTTTATACAACGTTTTCCAAGGTTTTAAACCTTAATTCCAATCATTTTCCCAAAACTTACCACTTTTTGACAAAACATCAAAATCACTTCTCGCAATGTTTACCAAAACGCATTTCTTCAAAACAACTTTCAACATTAATTCATAAGCATGTTTCACTTTCCAAAAGTTCTCCAAAACTCATAAAACGGTAAATTTACGCTTATTGGGCCTTAAGGCCCAATGGTGGCCCATTAAGGTGTCTGTAGTTATATAATAAGACTCAAGCCCAAAACTAAAGCCTATTAGTAAATATAAGTCCAAATCAATAACTAACAAAGCAGGCCGAACCACAATAAGCACTCAATAAGCCACAGCTTATTGAGGTTCATTGGGCCGTGAGCCCAATAGCTCCAAAACCAAATTCATAAGCTAAAAAATAAGCTAATAAGCTATTACATTTGGTTATCACCATAAGCTATAAAAATAATCCATGAATATACGACATACGAGGTAAATAACCAAAAACACTCCCCTTGTATTCCTTACTTTTACCGTGAGCTAATAAGCCCAAAATAAGCTTGAAATTTGCTTAATACTAAGCCAAATAACCCAATATCTAAAATAAGCTACATAGCATATAAATATTTTTCAACCATCACAACCACGACAATAAAACTACAAAAACCTTATCCTCTTTTATTCCCATTCGAACCCAAACGCAACCCTTTGTATCCTTTCGTAAAATTTTCGCGTTTGATTTTTAACAAACGCACTGTACAACTAGCTTCTATGCATCATTTAACACTCAAAAGTACAAGCTAAATTAAAATTTAGAAAACTCACAAAGAGGGTTTTCAAAAGCGAGAACGGGCGTGAACCGACTACCAAACGTAGTTTAAACAATAACCCGGACACTAGAATCAACTCAAGACTCCGCAAATCTTCATGTTTTTATCAAAGGTTGAAAAGTTATAAGTGTGTGCGTGTGTTTATTACACTAGAAACAACTCAAGACTCACTCCGCAAATCTTTCATGTTTTTTAATTATTATATCAAAGGTTGAAAATTAAAAGTGTGTGCGTGTGTTTATTCATTATTAATTTTATTTCGGACAAAAACCCACTCGTCGCAACCCACCCGCCCCGTATATATAGATAAGCAAAACCCCCATCCCCTCCCATAGATAGCCACGGCATACACGACCCCCCCACCCAAAGACCACCCCATGAATAGTGCCCCCCACGGCGCCCCCCACCTGCCCCCTTACCACCTATAGACTTATTCGAACGAACCTGACTAAACCCGGTAACGAGCAACCTAAGAGGTCACGGGATGTCGTTGTCCCCTTTGTCTTGTTCGACCGGTTAGAGCATCCTAGGAGGGTCTCGGGATGTCGTTTTTGTGTCGGGTTCACTTAAAACTCAAAAACTTTGATCGTAAAATATTTTCCGAAGCTATTTAACATTTTTATTCACTTTAAAAACACTTTTTCAATAACTTAGAGTATTTACACGTCTCGTTTCCACACTAAACTTCTCAAGAATCATTTTGAACATTATCGGACGTGTCGGGACTCGTTTTCGGCATTTCTCGCTATTCACGGGTCAAACCACCCAGAACATAATCAATATAATAATACCCTCTAAAAAGGATTATTATGCACCATAATACCATAAATCACCTCAATCACATAAATCACCACTGTCAATACGGTACTTGTTCTAACATAAAATGACAAAAGTCAAATGACTAAATTAGAACATTCAAACTCACAAAAAGGGCAAAGGTTACATAAAGCACATTCAAACATATTGCAAGTGGAATTCCACCGGGTAGGTACGTCCTAATTCAGACCTAACCAAAGGGCATTTGCATCCTTACAAAACTTCAAATATTTATGATATCGAGCATTACTAGTACTAAAATTATCTTTTAACGTTTGTTTAAAAAAAATTATCCGAGCGATAATATTAGAACCATACCACCCTCCCCTACCATCATTACTTACACTTATGACAACTATGCAACATTTGACTTCAAACCTAATTATTTCAAGATATTTTGACTTCCTATAAATAACACCCGTTAAGGCTCCCATTCCTACACCAAAAAACTGGTAATATTAAAATCGTAAACCAACTGCTCATACACGAACCAAAACCTCCAAAAACTCGTACATAAACCAACAACTAATTAATGAATGTGACATTTGTCCAATTTAAGCACCTACACCATTTTAACTTGTATGAGGGTGTTCTTTAAAACCCTTCATAACTTTCATGTTTCATGTTGAAGGATTGGTGTTCGTGAAGTCACATGATCATATTGAGTCTCGCCTAGGATGGTTCAAGGTGGTGTCCTATGATAAAAAAGACATATGAACCGTTATCGTCAACATGAAAAGACATGACAAAGTGTTAAACCATTCATGCTCCATGTTGAAGGATTGATGTTCGTGAAGTCATATGATCATATTGAGACTCACCTGTCATGATTCGAGGTGGTGTCTTATGATACAAAAAGGCATACGAACCGTTACCGTCAACATGGGAATCATGACAAAGTATCAACAAGTATATATTTAACGTCTCTTTCGTTCTAGATTTGCTTTTTTCAAGTAAGATATCATGCGTACCTCATGTCTTTGGTTTCATTCCATATTTTGGATATTTCACCCAACAAAACTTATTAATAAACAAAATCATACGCAAATATATGTTGAGGAATAACTATATTTTTCATAAAGTTTAACATATTTGGCAAGTCTGACAAGTTTTTGTGGGTGGTTTAAATTCTTAAAATTCATGTCCATGTAGCACATATCATTGGTCCTTAAGGTGTCCTAAATGATTTAGGATACGGTTAGGACAAGTGATTCTTCGATACTTTCCTTGTTTTTTCATTCATTCTGTGAACCTCGCTTGCTAAGGTGAGTCTTCGTAGCCCTGTTTTTCGTCTACTCTTTAGGAAAAATACATGCTTGAACTACTTGCTTAATTACGAAACTTGTTTACTATTTACTTTGTGCATGAAACACAAGGTAGATTGCATGAGACAAGATCATTGTACACAGTTCACCACTACACAACCGATTAACTCATAGATTGAGCTAATGGTAAATATAGATAGTACTGTCGGAGTCTGACAAACTCCCATTCATGTTGGGTCGTACCTTGCCATAACTGCATGTTAAGTGAATGTTTGTTTATCATTAAGAACTAATGTTATACAATGAGACATTAGCAAGGGCCATATACACAAAGTCAATTGGTTCAGTTGTGGACTCATGTAGATTGCCTTTATTACTATGTTGCAAAGTAAAGTAAACGTTGGTATTTCAATTATTTGATCGAGTCGTAACCCTACGAACTCACCAACTATTTTAGTTGACATTTTTAACATGTATTTCATGACTAAGTGAATCTATCAAGAACACAAACAAAAATAAGAGTACTATTGAAGATTTATTGTTATCATTTGATGTGTTAACTATTTGAGTAAATCTTGAATATGTACTAGCTGTAGACGAAATTGTACTACGTAATTTATTTGAACAATTTGTACCATTAACTTTCTCTATTGAAAGCCTTGTGTTCTTGATATCCAGTTTTTTGTTACATTCCCGTGCTTCTGCTTCTAGCGAGGGTGTGACACAGTAGATAACAAAGTTCTAATTAAACTTGTGTTATTTCTATAACTAGAAAAATTGGAAGTATTCATGTTTGAATGGTACGAGCCCCCACCACGTCCTCCATTATCTAAACATTTTTTTCTTCGATCGTAACCGCTAGTATCATGGCATGATTCAAACCTTCAGAATGCATAACTCTAACCGTCATGCGTAAATCTGGTTTAAGACCTTTCATAAAGTTTTGTTCCAGAACTTGTTTTGATACACCCACTAGTTGTCCAGCTAACTTTTCAAATAGAGCTACATACTCACGAGCTATTTCGACTTGTGTTATGGTTAAAGACTGTTCAAACATATTACTTTGTTGCGTTTGTTAGAATCTAATTAACAATCGTCTTTTTAATCCTTCCCATGAATGAAACGGTGACCTACCCTCACTCCAACAATACTAAGATAATGCTTCACCTTTTAAACATAGTTTAGCGACTTGTAACTGATTCGATGCTTCAGCTCTTTGGATTTTTAAAAATCATTCCATTCAATAGATCTACCCATAAGCATCCTCGCCATCAAAGATTGGCATCTTTAATTTTTTAAACCTGTAATCATTCGCTCTGAAATTTGTTATTTTGTATTGTTGTATCAATTCACCGTTAACATCAAATTCTGAGTTCATGTCTCTAGTGTTCTCATTCACCTAAAAATTGCTATTAGTTCCATTCAAAACCAAACTAGTTTCAAACTCAACTTTCTTTGATCCAAAAAAATTAGCACCCTCCTTTAAGTTCTTTTTGTCCCTTGTAGCACTTGTTTCAAGCATCTCAAAGCTAATATCATCATATGAACGAAAACCCTTAGTTGATTCAACTTCAGGTGAATTTTTCTTCTTAAATTTGTCCCTCATATTCATTACCTCATCATGTTTCTTTGTTGACTGCTCATGACGTAGATTAGCCTTTAATCTCATAGCTACCAGTTCATTCTCCAAAGTTGTTAATCATCCATTCATGTGTACTTGATACTAGTTGAATTCGACCTCCAAATCAGCAGCTTTAACCATTGCTGATCAAAAACAAAAAAACCAATAACTAGAGCATAATGTTTTTTGGGTCTTGATTAAGTACCGTTTGCTCTGATACCAATTAATAAGGTTGGAACCGAAATGAAACGATTATATTATTATCAGCAAGGTTCAGCAAAATGAATAATGAAGACATGTGCCTCCTTATTTGATATAACGGGTAAAACTCACTAGAATCGACTCACCAAATTCATAACCTAACTTATGACTCTAAATACCTTATTTATAATAAACGACTGACTTGAAAAACAAGACATATTGCATAATAAGGAAATAATATAAATTACTAAACTTTGGATCTTTAATTACTAACGAATCATATTTGTAATTTATTTTGTTGGTGGGTTTGTATGGTGGTTTGTTTGTTTTTGTATGAGAATATTAACGCCACTTTCTTTATGTTTCTTTCTTAAAGTCGTGACCACTATACATGATTTCGAGGCAAGTAATATATCGATGGCACTTTGTTATTTTTTATGGTTTCCTTTGTGTGTTTTCTAGCCGTGGTACCATATCTGCTTTTCTATTTTTTGGTTTCGATGCCTTGCAAATGAAATTAATCACTTTATAAGGAAACTGTTGAACACCAAAAATTAATTTATTGCATTTTAGAATCATGTTAATCAGAAAATCAGGTCGCAGACACAACCACAAACACCCCTTTTGTGTATCATAAGTTTGTACGATTTGCAATAAAAGAGGTAACATTGAAGACATTTCCAGGTGTAGAAATGGTTTATCTAAGTTGTGACAGCAATGATAAACTTAAAAGTGGCGCCGCTCCAGAATTTATTAATGGATTGAAATTCTTCGGTGTTCCAAACCTCAAACTTGTTTAGAAGTATCGATAATGTTGTTGAGAAATATTCATCAGTCAAATGAATTATGTAATGGAACAAGACTTCAAGTTGTTAGATTAGTAAGAACTTCTACTGAGGCAAAGATAATAAACGGATTACACATTGGAAAGATGGTGATCATACCAAGGATGGAAATTACTCTGTGATAGCCATTTCCCGATAAAGATCGTGAAGAAATAATATCGCGTGTTTGTTTCATTTTCTATGACAATAAACAAGAGTCGGGTTCAATCACTTTCAAAGGTCGGTTTGTATCTAACACGCCTAGTTTTCACACATGGACAGCTTTACATTGTCGTTTCTAGAGTCGAAAGCAAAAAAGATTTAAAGATTGTCATTTGTGATGCAGATGGTAATATCTCAAAAAGTTCTACAAATGTTCTCTACAAAAAAGTACTTCGAGATCTATGATCAATGTTCAACAAATTTGTGCAACTATAAAAATGACATGTTTTATGCCATTTTGTAACTTTACATATACTCTTATCAGCACTATTAGTTTCACTTTTATTTTTGTCTTCTTTTAGATGTTCATGGAATGAACATTGGCTACTCAAGTGTTTGACGTTGACCGCATACGTTTGCTCTTCAAGACTACCTTGGAGAAGACGTTACATGTACGTTTACTATTTAATAATTACAAACCAAATTATTTGTCGTGTCATTGACATATATTACTTAGGGTAAATTATAGCTCGTCCCTGTACTTGGGCCGATTACGGATTCTGTCCCTAGATAACGAGGGTCGATGTCGTTAATCCTTAAAGTCGACATTTGTTACCCGTTTGGTCCCTCGAGCCCCCTTATACGTAACTGACGTTAGTTTGACTTTTCAACCATGGGCATTTTAGTAATTTCTAATTTTTTTTGTTTTTTCATCGTCCCTAACTCAAAAATCCCAACGGATACTTTACTGTGGGTTTTTATCGTTTTCCACTTGCACCATTGGTCCATGTTTGCTTTTTTCAAAACAATCTCTTACGATTATTATTTCTTTAATCAAATTCAGTTTTAAAGTAATAATCCTAACTTTGTTAAATCTTTTCGTAGATGACATTCCTTTTGCCATATCATTTTGGTTAACCAATAATCACAATTAACTTTGATACACAAAAACATTACACATTGACAATTAAACTGATACAAACTATTAATAATTTGGAATTTGCTGTTTTTTTTATTGTGCGTTAAATACATAAGTATGTTAAATATAAAAATAATAGGTTAACTAATGTAGTTTAACCATTGCCCAGTAGGCATTATTTAGCAAATCCCTAATAATTTATTCAAGCAAATCCCTAATGTTTATTCAAAACTAAACTTTCATTGGTACATAAACAAACCAAACTAACTCATACATAAAAAGAAGAATGTCTGATACAACAGTTAGAAAAATTAGTGATCACATCTATAAACAAATGAACCACTTTCAACCACATGGGCTTGTTAATCACAAACATAAGTTGCCTTTTAGGTTTTTTTCAATCACCATGATAGATGTCTGAACAACCACAGCCGCCAATGAGATGAAGAGGGCTAAACTGCCAAACAAGGAGAATAAAATAAACGCATCATTTTTTTCTATGTTTGCTTTGCCCGAGAGAGAACTTGCCTCTGACCCTAAGTCCGGTATCGCGAGTCTCTTGATTTGGGACTCAGCAGGGACGGAACCAGGACGAAACATGACCGGGTGCACAAATTTTTTTAACCATAATACAGTAGAGTTAAAAAGTGAATTAAAATGAAGATTTCATTAAAACGATAAGACTAGAAACACATTTCGATTGATTGGGTGCATTTATGATGCATATGGGAAAAATCGTTGCTTTTTTCAAAATTAACATTACATTAAAAAAATTCATAGGTGTCTCGGGCACCCGTGGGACACCCCCTGGCTCCGTCCCTGGGACTGAGCGTCGTGTTTTATGTCAGTGACCGTCTGCTTGAGCTGTTTGGCGACACTAGGCGTTTTTCCATAATCTATAGAGTGAGCAGTGTTGGATCCCTTACTGAATAGATCTTGAACCTTTAGCTTGCAAAGGGTTTGTTACTTTAGAAGAAAATCCAAAGCAACAATAAATAGAAAACTGATTGTACACTATTGATTCAAACTGGAAGACATAATCATAAATGCTAAAAGAACAGTCTATTAAGTAACAAAAGAAAAACTTTGTATTATAACTTGAATCTGCCTAGTTTCCCAGATTATAAAACTATGTTTGCTCAATTGAACTCTAATTGATCTGATGTCTTCTACTATGCGCCTAGGGTTCCTTTTTAACACAAGCAAACACCTAATTGGGCTTACAAAACGTGTTGAAAAGAGATAATGCTATATCTATTCGTAATTCTTTCTCATGCATATCTCTAACAAGTACAAATATTACATGCTAAAAAGCAGTACTGAACATACTACTACAACAGCACTAACTATAACTAACTAGGCAGTACAACTAAAGTCCTGACAGCAACAATCAGTACTAACTATGTACTGACAGCACTAACACCAATACTAACAGCACTAATGACTTAGTATATTTTCTTCAATCTTTAGCAGCAGCACTAAGTCTTCACTAGCAGTACCAATGTTAAACCAGCAGCACTAAGTTGTAAAGTTTTATGAAACCCAACAATCTTCCCCTAAACATGATTTTTAACTTGTTAAACTTCATGTTTCTTCATCTTGAGCTTCTTGAACACCATGAGGATGTATCCAAACACATTACAACTCCTTAAACTTCTCTTTGGTGATCTTGAATTCTTTTGTATTCTTAAACTTAAATTAGCTTCTAGTCTTGGTTATCTTTTCAGCAATACAGCAAAACATCAATACCAACTAAGTTGGCTTTGTGGTTTTTGGCAAACTATCAGCCATAAACGGATTTGATGTTTCTTTACCAGTAGTCGTTTGCTCTGGAATAGCCAATGCTTCATTGCAATAACATGGTGCATTGATAACCATATAGTTTTAAGTAAACTATCAACTATCAACGGATTTGAGACGTCTTTACCAAGAGTCATTTTCTTTGGACTAGCCAACTCTTTACTGTGAAGCAAGGTGAGTTGAGAACCATATAATTTTTGGTAAATTGTCAACCATAAACAGATTTGAGAAGTCTTTACCACAAGCCGTTTGCTTATGGACTAGTCAGTTCTTATGTCTGTTAAACATGGTGAACTGATGACCATTTGTTATGTGATTTTGAAACCAACACTTAAAGATCCTTCTCTTCCCCATCATGGTTTCCAGACTCATTAATTTTCTTTTGAATAAATCTAAGTAAATCAAAAGCAACTTCACTTTCATTTCAGCTATCAATCTTAATGCCAACATCCTTTCAAGAGTTTCTTTTGTAAGTGGATACTTTCTCTCTGCTAGCATATAAAACTCAATACCATTTTCTAGCATCAAGATATGAACTCCACAGTTATCATAAAGATTCCAACTCTTAAGAATCCATTCCTCTTGGTTCTTCCAAAGATCATCATCTGCATTTGCTTCAAACATAGTCTTTAAGGCTCCCCAAAGAACTAGATCAACACCTTCTGGAGTAGTTGTTTCAAATCTCTTCATCACTAGAGTGTACAACTCCTCAAGATTCATCCTATCAAACAATGTCACCATCTCAAAAAATGTTTTAATCCATCTGGAGCTTCCATCAGATCTAAAAATCTTATAGAAGATGCACTCTGTTCCATTTCTGTCATAATAATAAAATTTTAATTCCCAGTCAACAATTGGAAATCTCTTTTCCATAACTTCATAATTAATTGTCCCTTCTTCATTTGGAACTATCTACATAAAAGTTCTTAATTGCTCTTCATCTTCAAGATCAGAGTCTGTCTTTTGCCTTTTAGACTTCTTTGTTTCTTTCATCTTAAGTCTTCTGCCTGACCTTTTTCTGCCACTCTCTTTATGTCCTTCTTCTTTAGCTTTAACCTTAGTACTATCAGGTTCTTCAAGAACCTTCTTCTTCTTTGAAGTATCTTCACTAGATGTCTTCTCACTATCTTTTACTGCATCATCTAAATCCATGGGTTTGAAGTCATTAATACTCCTTTTCTGTCTTTCATACATACCTTGGATTTCTTTAAATGTCTTTGTCTTCAGTTGATAGTGTTTGTAGCCACCCATGTTCTTGAGATATGTCATCATCAAATTCCTTAGTTGAGATTTTGTTGGTGGTCTACTTCTAATCTCAGCAGATCTTTGTGCAGCTCTGAATTTTCTTTGAGCAGCTATTGTTTCAGCCAAGAACTTTGCTCTCTCTTTAATTGTATACTCCTCTCTTTCTTCCTATTGGAGCTTGGCTGCAAACAATGCATCAGCATCAATCCCTGCTTGCACTTCATCATATATCTCAGCTATAGCAGCTTTAGATGTTTGTTCTTCTCTCTGTCTTTCCTCCTTTTCCCTTTCTATCTCTGCTAGTTCCTCTTCATGTATTAGTCTTGCTACTTCAGCATCTTTCTTAATCTGAGCAGCATCCAAATCACCTCTTTTAGCCTTCTTTTCAGGTGACTCTTTCAAAACCCCTTTACCTTTGTCTTTAGGATATATAGTTGGAAGTGGCTTCAGGGTTAAGACTGATCTTGCAGGTCTTGAAGAATCTTTAACATCTTTAATTGACACCCCTGTTTCCTTAGCTTTCACTTCCTTTATCTTGATCAAACTTTGAGCCATGGTTATTTCTTCATCATCAAATATACTTGTTGTAGGAGGAATTTTAGGCTCAACATCACTATCTTGTTGCCTAGCAGCATTAACATCTGGCCTAGCAGTACTAATTATTTTAGGAACAGCAGTACTAACTAGTTCTTCGGAACTTCCTCTTTTCTTATCACTGCCCTTGTCTTCAACAACTTCTTCAGTATCAGCAGTCAACTTAACCTCCTCGGTTTCATCACTTTTCTTACTTTTACCTACATCTTCCTCAGTTTCCATGTAATCCATACCATGATCAACATCAAGATCATCAAATGCAATACTTTCATCCAAAGTTGATTCAGGTTTGGCCTTTTTCCTTCCTTGTTTGGATACATACTCCTTCTTTCCAAACCTTTTCTTCATGGATAACTTCTGCACACTCCTTAACTAGGCTATGTGGTGTGAGATGACTGGCTTACTCTTCTGCTTTAGCTTTTTGATTCTTTTCTTCAACTTAATAATTTCTGTAGCTTAAGCATTCTTGGCAGTCTCTAAAGTAAGAACCCTGTGGGACAAGTTAGCGCATAAAACAGATAATTCTTGTAGGTTCAGGGCACCCTCAGCTCTATCAGATGCTTGACCACCTGAAAGAGGTCTATCATGGGGTGTCTGAACTTGATCCCCATCACTCCCATGTGTCCCCTCTAAAGAGTCCCTAGAGTCTTGGGTAGTGTCAGGGGTAGATGATGACTCAGGCATAGAGGGTTGGTCTTCTGTACTAGGGTAAGTATGAGAGGGTGTGGGTTGGGGTACAGTGGGTGCTACTGAATCTTCACCTTCATCTATTGCTGCTTGTAGTAACATAGTTGGAAATAATGGTGTTAATTTTCTTGAAAATTTCACTCCTTTCCTGGACATGTTTGTGAAAACCTTTTGAGTGTGAGCTGGTGTAGTATAAACATCATTGAAAGGCTCACCTATCTCAATTTGAATATTCAAAAGTACCATTAAAAACCTTAGATACATAAAAAATTTCTTTTTAGAAGTATCTAAGTTCCTCAACATACCATCAAAAACAAGTTTAGAAAAGTTAAACTTTTGATTTGTTGCCAAACAGATAACAGCTGAAGCAATATTAGTGGAAAATTCATTCCAGCTAGTAGACTTTGAACTAAGGCAATGAAGGATGGTATGTATCAAAAACTTCCATTAAGGAGAAAAGAGAGCTTTTTGAAAAGTTAATTTATTAAGTTCACCCTCATAACACATCAATGCAAGGTTTTGTAGCTTCATTTGTTAGACAAGCAGTACCATCAGCAACATTGAGAGAGAACTACTTATTGATGCTTATGTTATTACCACTGCCTTGCTATCAACAGTAGCATTAATTTGCTTCACATCATTAACTGTTTGGGAACTAGTAGTGTTTCAAAACTGTTCAATGTAGGAAGTATAGATAGTAGGACTTACAATGAGAGCATGATGAATCAAGCTTGAAGTAAGAAAGTCCACTATCTCATGGAAATCAGAATATCCCTCTATTTTCACCAAATACGCAACCATGTTGTGTTGATCGACAAATTCTAAATCAGCCATAGATGCATTGAAAAGTTTGAGTAGGGTGTGGGAAACGATCGATTATGAGAATATGAGGGATTGGTAAAGTGAATTGAGATTTTATAGAGGTATGCGTTAGGGTTTGAGAAGATTGACTGAATAAAATTGAATCTTTATCGTAAGGAAGGAGTATTATAGAAGGAAAGATCAAGAATTATCCAATTCATAGACCCCTATAAGCAAGTTGGCGGAAATATCTCAACGGTTATAATTAATTAATAAAAATCTGTTATGCTCTCAAACAGTAGTAACGGTAACAAGTAGCATAAACTTTTGCCTTGCAGCACTAACTTTGCCTGGCAGCACTAACTTTGCCTGGCAGTACCAACTTTGTGCCTGGCAGCACTAACTTGTTAGCTACCAGTTAATACCCTCAAGTTCAATCCAAACTATATCTTTAGCCCAATCCAAGCATCAAAACCATTGTTAAACAGCTTTGAGCAGTACCAACCAAGCCTAGTAGTATTAACTTTTATACCAGCAGTATAAAGTTTCTTCAACAGTATTAACTAAGCTCAGCAGTATCAACTTTTGTCTACCAGTATTAATAAAGACATAACAGTATAAACGTTGCTCGAGTACTCAGTACTTACAGCATCCATCCATCCGCAAATCCATGCTTGTCCTAAACTAGCAATCCTAACTGTATGTACAAACTTTACAGATTAACCTCCCCTCAATTGTAGCTACAGATTTAACATCCCAATGCTAACCACCAAAAAGTTAAATCTTGTGATATCAAATCCTTTGGTGAGAAGGTCTGCAACATTATTGTCAGTGTGAATCTTGATAACATCTATCAATCTTTTCTCATAACCATCTCGTATGAAGTGATGTCAAATTTCAATGTGCTTGGTCCTGGAGTGATAGACAGGATTCTTGACTTTACATATGGTACTTTCATTTTCAATATGGATTTTGGTATTCATGAAATTAAAACCATAATCCATCATATGATTCTGGATCCATAGTACTTGCCCATAACAGTTAGCAGCTGCAACATATTCTGCCTTAGTAGTAGAATTTGCCACAATTGTTTGTTTTTTACATTGCCAAGATATCAATCTTCTACCAAGAAATTGACAACCACCTGTTGTTGATTTCCTGTTAAGGTTGGCCCTTCCATAGTCACTGTCTGAGAAAGCTTCTAATTCAAAAGGAGAATCCCTAGGATACCATAACCCTAGTTTGGGTTGATGTTTGAGGTACCTAAAAATCCTTTTGATTGCATGTAAGTGTGAAGCTTTTGGAGTGACTTGAAATCTAGCACAGGCACAGACAGCAAACATGATGTCTGGCCTTGATGCAGTCAAATACATCAGTGAACCAATCATGGACCTGTAGACATGTACATCTACATCAACACCATCTTCATCTTTGACCAGAGGCTTATTAGATTCAATAGGAGTAGTAGCTGTTCTGATGGAGCAAAAATCAAACTTCTTAAGGATGTCAGCTACATACTTGTCCTGACTAATAAAGATTCCATCAGGTTGTTGCTTCACTTGCAATCCCAAAAAGAATATGAGTTCACCCATAGAGCTCATCTGGAATCTTTTGTGCATACAATCTTCAAACTCAGTACACATAGACTGTTTTGTAGAACCAAAGATAATGTCATCTACATAAACTTAGACTAACATAATATCACTCTTGTTCTTCTTGATAAATAATGTTTTGTCTATGGTGCCTCTCCTGAATCCATTTTTCAGCAAGAAAGTAGAGAGTGTCTCATACCAAGCTCTAGGAGCTTGATGTAGACCATAAAGAGCTTTGACCACTTTATAAACTTTATTTGGATGAGCAGGATCAACAAAGCCTGAAGGTTGATGAACATATACCTCCTCTCCAATCGGACCATAAAGAAATGCACTCTTAACATCCATTTGGTAGACAGGAAATTTCATGAATGATGCAAAGGCTAAAAATAACCTGATTGCCTTTATCCTGGCAACAGGTGCAAAAACCTCATCATAATCTATACCTTCCTCCTGTCTAAACCCTTGTGCTACAAGCCTTGCTTTGTTTTTCACAACAATACCTCTGTCATCCTTCTTATTTCTGAAGACCCACTTTGTGCCAATTGCCTTTTTCCCAAATGGCAAATCAACAAGCATCCAAACCTTCTGTAGTTTGAACTGCAGCAATTCTTCTTGCATTGCTTCAACCCAGCTTTCATCCTCTAAGGCTTGTGATATCTTTTTTGGTTCTTTTTAGGAGAGAAAGCATGCTAACAGACAGTTCTGATGATCTTTATGATTTGTTCTGTTTTGTTTGTAAATGTAGCTTACCAAATCTTGTTGTATTGAAGAAGCTTTTTGGATCTTTCCTCTTGTTTGAACTGCTGATTTAGGATCTCCTAGAATTTTTCCTTTTGGATGATCCTTATGAATTCTGAGTGTGGGAATAGGACTAACATTAATGGTGTTATCCATATTGTTGAAATCAGCCTCTGCACCCACATTTTCATCATCATAAGCACCACTGAATATGCCATCATTTGAAAATACATTAGAATCATCCTCTAAGCCATGCATATTTAGATCAGTGGGTGAATCAGCATTAGGGAGAGTAGATGCATCAATTGGTATTTGTTCTCCAAGATAGATAAATGATGATTCGCCAGCATTTGCACCTGTAGGAGTACTAGCAGCACTAACATATGGTGTGCTAGTAGTACTAACAGATGGCCTAGTAGTACTAACAGTATGTACTGCTCTTTTCCCATTTGATCTAACAGGATTAACCAAGCCTGTTCTGTTTAGTACTCCTAATGGGACAAAAGTCCTTCTTGTTTGAGGGTATTTCAATTTATTTGAAAATTTTTAATGATTAACCCTTTTAGTATTATCCCATACTGGTTTGATCACCCTTTGACCAATATTGACCACATTTTTTAGCTTAGGTTCTGGACTCTTTTTGTCATAAAAATCACAATCTTTGATCAAATGGTCAGTACTCTTATAGACAAAGCAAGCTTTTGTTTTCTTAAATCCAATTCCTTTTTTCTAATCAACTTTATCAACTTAAGTTTTAACTGTTTGAGTTTCATGTCTTAACAAGACTAACTTCAGACACATCATCCTCATCATTTGAGTTCCAATCCTCAATGATGACTTTATCTCTGTTAATGTTTGGTGTAGACACAACTGATCATAGACTGACTTAGGTTTTTCAACATTTACTTCATTTGTATTACCTACAGTCTCACTAGTTTTAGATTTACTAGTGTCAGCTTTAAGCTTAGTTGTTTTTGACTCAATGATTTTCTTCCTAATGGCATATTCATCTAAACCTGCAAATGATATGTCAGCTCTTGGGGTTAGGAAATTCCGAGTTATAGGAGGTGGAAAAGCATGATACCCATCTGCTTTTGAAAACTTATCATTTGCTGGTGTGGACTCTTCATCACTTGATCTAACCTCAAAAACACTCATACTAATCTCACTATTAGTTACAGACTTGTTACTCATTTCATCTAATTGTGTGCCATATCCTAAACCATTTTTATCCTTAGCACTCATTTGATCGTTGAGTAATTTATCAAGACTTTTGGATGATTCCTCCCATTTTTCTGTCTTAACTTTCAACTCATCTCTTTCCTTAACAACTTTTTCTAATTCCATTTGAAGGTTGTTAATTTTTATTTCTCTGCACTTAAGCTCATAGTTTTGAAACTCATATTTTTCACCCTAAGCCAGTTCATTCTATTCATATCCAAGAATCCTAGATTCTAGTGACTCTAAGGCTAACTCATAACCCTGAATTTCTAGTCTGGCTCTGTTATGTTTTTCTCTTTCACTATCAAAGTTCTTTTGAATAGTTTTAAAAGATTCAAGACATTGTTTAGAACAATTTTATACCTCATTTTCAGAAGAACTTGATGAGCTTGAAGAGGAGATGGCCATTAAAGCATAATTGACTGGTTCATCAAAATCATTTCTCCAGTCATAGCCTCCTAAACCATCTTGAGCCACCAGTGCTTGTGATGAAGGTTCATTTGTTGATGCATTTCTCCTCCTATTATCACCGTAAGATCGTTTCCCTTGGTTCCTTCCTAATTTGCATTCCTTAGCAAAGTGCCATTTCCTGTGACAGTTATAGCACTCAATTTTTGACTTATCAAAGGTAATAGGTTGTTTTCCTTTGAAATCCAAGTTCCTCCCTGTCTTCTTAGTGAATCTCTGCACCCTGATAGTTAACATGGCCACCTGCCATCTAATATCCAATTCTTCCAAGTCATCTTGATCAATCTGCTGTAAATCCTCATTATCAAGTGGAGGACTGGTTGTTTGTTGTGCAAAGAAAGAGCACACTACTTCATCAGCACCTGGAGTAGATGAAGCCTGACTTGATGAACTAGTTCCTCCAGCAGGACTAACTCCAAAATTTCCACTAGAAGGACTAACTTCATTAATGCTGCTAGTATTCTCAGAGGATAGAAAAGCCAAGTTCTGAGAATTAGATGTGGAACTTGTAGACCTTTTCATCTCATATTCATAAACTCTAAGGTTGTTGTAGAGATCATCAATATTAGTCTGGTCTATGTCTGGCTTATTTCTCATGATTAAAGCAATTTGACTCCATAAAGGAGGAAGACTTCTTAGAAACTTTTGGTTGATATCTTCCTTTGATACTGGAGCAGCATAAACCTCCAATTGACTTATGAGCTTTTGGAACCTATCATACGCCTTGTCCAGACTTTCATTTGGTGTAGTGGAAAAGTTTTCAAACTGATGTTTTAGAACATTCCTCTGCATCTTTTTGGATTCGTCATTTCCTCCAAATCTTGATTTGATTGCCTCCCAGAGAGATTTAGCATCTAGAACATTGTGAAACTTAAGGAGATATTCATTAGGTATTGCTAAAAGCAAGATGCTCTTAACTCTTTCCTGATTCCTTTTGGCAGCCAGTTGTTTGGCAGTTTTAGGAGCAGGAGGAGCAGAAGGACCAGATTGTTCTCCTGTTAGTACAGGCTCTTCTTGGAGATCTCCATTGACAATTTTGTCCATAGGTTATGATCTGTATGACAGATATATTGTCGCATTCTCATGCTCTAAATATCATATTCTCCCTTCTTGATGATAGGGATTTTCATTGCTGTGATAGTTGGTGGAGGAGTGTCTTGTTCTGCCATCTTACTGGTTTGATTATAGATATGCTTCAAACAATGGAGTTCTTCTTATTTAGAGTTTCCACACAAGCTCTGATACCACTTCTTGGATCCCTTACTGAATAGATCTTGAACCTTTAGCTTGCAAAGGGTTTGTTACTTTAGATAAAACCAAAGCAACAATAATGAAACACTGATTGAACACTATTGATTATGCGGAAACTAATCAATAATGCTAAGAAGAACAATATTAAGTAACACAAGAAAACTTTGTATTATAACTTGAATCTGCCTAGGTTATAGATTACAAAACTATGATTGCTAATTGATCTCTATTGATCTGTGTCTTCTAACTATGCCTAGGGTTCTTTTTATACACCAAGGAAACCCTAATGGGCTTACAAAACGTGTGAAGAGATAATGCATATCTATTCCTAATTTATCTCATGCATATCTCCTAACGGTACTAACTATTACATACTAGCAGTACTAACTTACTACTAATAGCACTAACTATACTGGCAGTACTAACTATGTACTGACAGTACTAACACCAATACTAACAACACTAATGACTTAGTATATTTTCTTTAATCTTTAGCAGCAGCACTAATTCTTCACTAGCAGTACCAATGTTAAACCAACAGCACTAAGTTGTAAAGTCTTCTGAAACCCAACAAGCAGCTCCTGCTTCCCTCAAAATATTAACCATTTTCTAAACTTTTAAGTTTTCGGCTATGTCAAGAGGCGTCTCTCCGACCTTGTTGACTGCATTGATGATGATCTCATCGAAGGATAGCAAGCATTTCACAATCTGTCAGGATATCAGAATGAGTTAATACAAATGGTTATGACTCCATAACATACAACTTTATATATCTTCTTACACTCCTAAATATGACTTTCAACTATTCCACTCCAAAATAACGCGAATCAAATAAACTAAACTACTTGTTTGAATGTTATTTTTCATAGTGTATGACAAAATATATAATCACATGTAAACAAACACCCTCAAGTTGCTACAGATTATGAGAATAATGAATCAAAATTTTGGTTATATAAAACAAGTTTCGCCATAATCATACAAAATCTACAACATCGATGCACTCACAATGCATCATAAGCTGTTTTATAACTACAGTTTTCTCAGTATCCTTCTGGACTTCAAGCAGTTTTCTCAGTATCCTTGTGAGACATACACAATAGAAATACTTAAACCGAGAATCTCATCAGCTAGCCCACAAAGACGTACACATAAACTTTTACATACAGATGACCCGTGCGTATACTTGCTGCATCAGCTGACCCAAACATAACCTTGCAGCATATTAGTTACGCGGTTGCATAATGGGGTCAGTGTTAGTTGAGCTAGAGGTGTAACACCCCCAAAATGGGTCGCAGCGGAAATATGGGTTGGGGAATGTTACATCATAGATCAACAGCACGAGATAAG
>BQNB010102550.1:0-22194 GCA_026074375.1 Tanacetum coccineum | reverse complement strand
ATTCTTATCTGAATGATATGATTAATTAGGATGTGCAAGAGATGCAGTATTCTAAACAAACACATGCTGATGATTTTCAAGATAATGAGATACATAATGGTAGTAATATCATTCCGTACTCTCAATATCTGCAAGAGTCACAAGATGCCGTTATTCAGGATACTAATCCTTCTGCACCTAATGATTTATTGGTGCTATCCTTAGTTAAACAAATGTCTGATCGCGTAGCTCATTTAGATAAGGAAGATTAGACAAATAAAATGGTAAATGAATCATTAACTACTGAGCTTGAGAGATATAAAGAACGAATCGCCATTTTTGAATAAAGACTTAATGTAGAGTTGAATCACAGGGAAAATTAATAGATTCTGAAATGGATGATTTAATTCGCAATAGAAATGCAAAGCTTGCAGCTTTTTAGCAGAAGATCGATACACTTAAATAAACTCTTTTAATAATGTCAAAGAAAAGGAGTCTTTATAAAAAAATGTTAACTGTTTTCAAAACAGAGTCTAAGTACATTGATAAGGAAATTGTTTTGGAAAAATAGATTAAAGAACTGGAGAATATTATTTGTAAGATGTATCGATCTACGCAAGCAATGCATATGCTAAAGAAACCACAAGTTTTTTACAATGACACTCACAAACAAGCTCTTGGTTATCAAAGTCCGCTTTATCTTAAAAAAGCTCAGCGGATTCAACCACCATTATATGATGGAAGTGTTATTGCTAAAGAACATGTTGTGATTTCTATGATTGATGATGAAGAGACATTGATTTTGGAATAAAAGAGTCGAATCAAAGATGCTTGATAAACAAAATGATCCAATTTCAATCAAAAAGAAAATTAAGATTTCTCTAATTGATTATTCAAAGTTAAATAAGATAAAAGGAATAGTTTTTGGTAAACGTTTTTGTCACAAAAAAGAATGTCACTAAAAAAGAATTGTCTGTAGAATAAGCTTTCTGATTAAAACATTCGTCCTTTTCTGAAACACCCATTACGCCACATACACCTATTAGAATTGAAGCTCCTAGTGAACTTTCTAAGGTAAGTTTGGTAAATAAAAGTCTTGAAAAGCTAAAATATCAACTGGCCAATTTTGACAATGTTATGAAAAAGAGAACCACATCTGATGCTATTACTGCTGGTGTGTGGGGTTTTGAACATACCAAAGCATGTTTTGTAACTGAAATAATTCCAATCTTAAAATTTTAAAGGACACATTTAATGCGTTTGATAGAACTCTTTTAGGTGAAATTACTGAAGTTCAAACTATTTTTAACCAAATGGAAGAGGCTGTTGATCAATGTTCTGTAGACAAAAATGCTTTTGAAATTCAAATCAAACAACTAAGCATTGATAATGATCAACTCCTGAAACAAATCATGTCTCAAGAAATTGTGCATATTGTTGTAAATTTAGTGGATATTCTTGATGTGAAAAAGTCATGTGTGAATGAATGCAATAAGTGTCTACAACTTGAGACTGAGCTTCTCAAAAGGAATGATTTGATTGAAAAATATGTTTACGATAAACTTTTTTAAAGTTATTTAACACTAAAAAAGAATTGCATTTCTTTAGAATTAACAACTCAACTCAATCAAGAAGTTTTTCAAAAGGACAATTTTCGTGAAAACCAAAATGCTCCTACATTTAATCAATTATTTAAATTAAATGAATTGAAAGCTCAGTCACAAGAAAAAGACACGGTCATAAGAAAGTTGAAGGATAGGATTAGATATTTGAGTGGAAAAGATAGTGTGGAAAATATAACGAAAGACATTGATGAGATTGAAACAATCAACATTAAGCTGGAGCATAGTGTGGCAAATTACTTTCGGAAAATGAAAATTTGAGAAAAGAACGAGAGCATTTGAAATCAATTTACAAAGACCAATTTGACTCAATTAGAAAGACACGTGTTCAATCAAAAGAACATTGTGACTTTTTAATTGCTCAAATTAATGCTAAGTCTGTTGAAAATTTGGATTTAAATGCTCAACTTCAAGAAAAGGTTTTTGCTATTACAACATTGAAAAATGATTTAAGGAAACTTAAAGGAAAAAATGTCATCGAGCTAGACATGTCACACCCCGCCTAGACGGAAATACGAGGCATAACATCATGGACATCATCACAACACAATGGTGTCAACAATAGAGAAAACTAAATGAAATAGATAAACAAATGAGACACAATGTTTCATGACAATATCTAACACAAGATAAAGGAGCCTTGCATTACGATATCAAAGTCATACCACAAGGAACATCCAAGCATCAAACAATTCCAATGACATAATTAAAATCTCTAAAAGAATGACATAATTAAAATCTCTAGGAGAATGACTCCGCATGCAATCCTACGGTCTCACTAGTCACTCTTCTTAACTTCAACATCATCAAGATGATTACCTGAAAATGATGCATAAAATGTCAACATAAAGGTTGGTGAGAGTCATAGGTTTAAGACACGAAAATCAAAGCTTATAAACAATTACTGTGATTAATGCAAATATGGCAGATCAAAGACTTAGGAATACAAAGATCAATAGGATCACGCGAACCACCAAGTAGCAATCAGAACGAATTAGGAGTAAAAGGACCACTCTAGGGAAAGTTAATATCTAGTTTGAATAAGCAGAATTATATTTCTGAACCTTTCAGTAATGCATTGTAAGCATTCTGTAAGAAATGCTAAGTTAGAATCTATTGTGCTATCTGTAAAAAATGTTTTGTTTGTTCTAATCATGATATATGTTTTTTGCTTATGTGAATGATGTGAATGTGCGTTCATAAATCTAATGTAAGGGAAACAAAAGAGAAAAAGCTTAGAAAACTACGGGTAAGGTTAACTGATGTAGGATATAAGTGGAAAAACCAACAGGAGTTTTTTCAACTTAGTTCGGTAATTGTGCCCTTTTAACTAGGTTCACTCCAATGTAAATAGTGCATTGAAGGAAACACTTAAGTAAGTTGAAACACAAAACCCAGAGATTAAAATCTATAGTAGGAGACCCAAACATATTATAATTTTTGGTTCAAGTATAAAAGTATGATTGTAGTAATCTTAAAATTACTACAACTCGGAACCCACTCATTTGTGGATCCAATGCTAACGATGTTCCATCTTCTTTTTCTATTGTCAATGACAGGTTGTTCTAGATTGTTCTTGGTATCTGGTATCTGGAGGTTAAAACATTTTGATAGGGAACTGCTCTCAGCTCATGAACTTCGTTAGTAAATTTCTAGGAACTGTTCGATTCGGAAATGACCAAGTTGCAAAGATCATGGGGTATGGTGACTATCAGCAGGGGAATGTAATTATCTCAAGGGTGTATTATGTTGAAGGGCTTAGACATAACTTGTTCTATGTTGGACAATTTTGATGCGGATCTTGAAGTCTCATTTCGGAAAAACACTTTCTTTATTCGAAATTTGGAAGTTGTTGATCTACTTTCAGGCTCCCTACAAATTTGTACACTATTTCTCTTGTGAATGCTAAAGATTCTCCGATCTGTCTTTATCAAAAAGCTTTAAAGACTAAGAGTAGTTATGGCACGTTGTTTAATGATTCTCAACTTCTAGTACTCTTAACAAGCTATCAAAACACGGTCTGACACGAGGTATTTTCCTAGCTTAAATTTCATGAATGATCATCTGTGGTCTGAATGTGCAGTAGGAAAAATGCAAGATATTTTCTCATCATACCCAAAGCTGTTGAACTTACCATGAGAAACTATATACTTTGCATATGGATCTTTATGGCCTGATGCATGTGGAGAGCATTAAAGGGAAAAAGTATATCTTGGTAATTGTTGATGATTACTCTCGATTTGCTTGGGTTAAAATTTTGAGATCAAAGGATGAAGCTCCAGACGCTATCATCAAATGCATAAAAAATATTCAAGTTCGTTTGATTGCCACTATCCATAATGTTAGAACAGATATTGGAACTGAATTTGTCAATCAGACTCGTCGTGATTTTTATGGAAATGTCGGCATTTCGCATCAAACTTCTGTTGCTCGTACACCTCAACAAAATGGTGTTGTCGAAAGATAAAACCGAACTCTTGTGGAAGCTGTCTATACTATGTTGATATTTTCAAAAGCACTTCTTTTTTCTATGGGCCAAAGCAATCAACACAGCTTGTTACACCCAAAACCGTTCTCTGATTCATCTCCGATACAACAAAACTCCATATGAGCTAATGCATGACAAGAAGCTGAATTTATCATTCTTTCATGTCTTTGGTTCACTACGTTATCCAACCAAAGACAGTGAAGACTTAGGTAAACTAAATGCAAAGGCCGATATTGGTAATTTTGTTAGATACATGCTAGCAAAGAAAGCTTTCAGAATCTATAACTGGAGAACCTGGAAAATTATGGTAACCATTCATGTGATGTTCGATGAGCTGACAGCAATGGCTTCTAAACAATTCAGTTTAGGACCTGGTTTTCAAGTAATGACTCCTGCAACATCCAATTCAGGACTCGTACCAAACATTATTCCTCAACAACCTTGTAATCCACCAAAAAGAGATGATTGGGATACTTTGTTCCAACCTTTGTTCGATGAATACTTCAATCGCCTCCTTGTTAAGTAGCTGCATGACACAAGAGCTGTTGTTATAGTGATTAACCTTGTCTACGTCCATTAACCAAGTATGACCATCATCACGTTCTTCAACACAAGAACAAGAACATTCTCCAATTATTTCTTAAGGTGTTGAAGAATCACCAAAAATACCACTATTTCATGATGATCCTCTTCACGAATTTCTTCATGAAGACTTGACTTCTCAAGGATCGTCATCTAATGTGAGACCATCGCACACTCCATTTGAACTTATTGGTAGATGGACTAAGGATCATCCAATAGAAAATGTGATCGGTGATCCTTCTCGTTCAGTCTCCACCAGAAAGCAACTCAAAATTGATGCCATGTGGTGTTACTTTGATGCCTTCCTAACTTTTGTAGAACCAACGAACTTCAAACAAGCAATGACTGAACCATCATTGATCGATATAATGCAAGAATAAATTCATGAATTTGAAAGACTACAAGTTTTAGAATTGGTGCCGTGTCCAGATAAAGTCATGTTGATCAAACTTAAATGGATTTATAATGTCAAGACATACGAATTTGGCGGGGTACTAAAGAATAAGGCTAGATTAGTTGCTCAGGGGTTTAGGCAAGATGAGGGAATCAATTTCGAATAATCATTTGCATCGGTTATGTAACACCCTCATCCAACGTACATTGGATTGCGCAGCAGAATTTGCAATTTGGATGTTACTAAATAGCACCATTCACCAAGATAATAGAAAACAACCTAAAAGAGACGTTTAACAAACATGTGTTCCATTATTAATCAGAGTTAAAAACAAAAGCGTTTAGGTCCCCACAGAATCGCAACCACAACCATTACAACATTTGAAAAACTATTGTTTCAAAGTAAAGACATTGTTTTAGAATAACACAAGACATTGTTTTTGAAAGACAAGGAACACACAAGTAGTCTTTCATCAAATCCATCACACGCATGAACCTCACGCATCGTTGCCGTCATCTTGGTTACTGGGTTTTACATGTTTAAACAGTTATCAACTTGTTGAGTGAAATTCATAGTGTTTAAAATAATCAATAAGCATTATTTTGACACATAACTTAGTTCTCATGAAATACTAAGCAACAAATGCAATGCATTTAGCAACTTCTTTTTCTTTCATGTAATAAGCTCATGACACGAAAGTGAAACAATAAATATCGCATTTCATTTGTTGGATGTTTTTTTACCAAACAAGGTATTATTGTCATATACCTACTACTTTCTAAATACAAAATGTCCGTTTGACAGGGTGTTCACAAGGATTCAAACCCCGAACAGGGTTGTCAAACCCAATAGATCTATTTAATGCATTAGCGTTCACCTTACAAGGCAATTAATGGTTCATGAAATAAGGGACTTTGACAATAGCTACTTATGCGAAAACAATCTCGTAATGGGTCCAGCATACCATAAAATCATATGTGTTCGATTTTATAAAACAAACATGCTTACTCTCGCGTGGTTTATAAAAACAATTACCAGATTTTAAATGCGAGGCTTATGAACTAACCTTAAGGCAAGATCCAAATGAATCAAATAACAAGGCCCATATAGCTTCACGTTTTAACCGCGGAACCTATTATAATACATAATTAGCGGTTACGTGACTAATGTGAAATAATTCATATATTGAATACTGCTTTTATATCTATTTTATATATATATATATATATATATATATATATATATATATATATATATATGTCATTATTACGTACATACAATCATATACTATAATCTCCAAGTGCGACGCAAAACATTTCACTTTGACGTACTTAACAATATTACAACATTTTCCATAAAGTTTCCATTTTTAGAAAGTTACCGAAAATAAGGATAATATAATCCGAACTTCATATTTTGTTATCAATTAACTAACATTACGAACCCTTTGCTCATTATAGACTTTATTCAAAAGTTTACGTAAGTTTGTACTTTCAATAGTCAAACTTCGAGTTGAATTTTTAACCCAAAATTCCCAAAATTGATCGGCCGTTAAAATCGTTGTTATTAGAGTTACGGTGATGCTCCAACTAGCGAAACGAGCTTAAGGCAAAACTATCAATTATCAATAATTAAAAAATTATCCTTCAAAATTTATCGACCTCACTACGGTCAAGTCAAACTTTCTGGTCAAACTTGGTCAAACCTAAAACTATATAAACCACATTTTCGACATTAATTCGACTATCAAAATTTAGCTAGCTTGTCTATATATTTATACTATAACATCAACTTTGGTCAATTACCAAATCACATTTTCAATAATCCATATATACTCGAAATATAACTAATGAATCACACATAAACATAAATAAGTGCTGACATTGCTATAACAAAAATCAATTTTTGTATCCCCTTGCCTTTTGAATTCAGACGCAAGCTCAAACCCAAACAAACCAAACTTTTGAATCAACCAACTTCAAAATAACAACAATCTAACGAATCTAAACAACCTTCCTTTATACACGAAACTAGCAAGACACATCAAAATTCACTTCTGCTAATTATTGCATGTGAGGTTTAATTTATTAGTGGGTTGTGTTGCTCTAGATACAAGGATTAAGAGTTTATAATTTGATTGTAATGCGATGTAATAAATAAGCCAGATAATGGTGGTGTTTGTGGTGGGTCGGGTCGAAAAGTAGAAGGAGAGCGTGAGAGTGACAAATTCTTTGGGTAAAAATTATAAGTGTGTGTGTAGGCTTATATTATAGAAATTGTCATTAGCAAATTAGCAATTTAGTCCCTCTATTCTTTAGCCCTTTTAAAACATATACTAAGTGTTATTGCTTTTATGTAATATCGGGCCAAAGACTCGAGTTCACACACGTTTTTAAATATATTAAATCTGTGCTAATAATTTTTCTTTAAAAGATTAATTAAATGTTAAAACCTCATTAAAAACACGTCCTTAACACGGTTTTTTTTAAAAAATACACGGGGTAACTATCATAAAATATAAAAATAACACATTTACGCTCTCGGAGCAACAATATAAAATTTTTTGACTTTCTTGGACGCTAAAACATATAGAAACTCAATCACGGATAAATTTTTATTCTATAAATGGAAATTTCTTAAAACCTTTTATAGTTTTAACGGACTATAGATTATTTAAGTAGCATAAATATTTTTCTTAGCTCGGGTTAGACGTTGACATAATAACTGGGTTGTTAATTCTCCCCTCCTTTAGGAGCGTTCGTCTCGGTGCTCAGCTCGATTTATTCCGCTTTCTTTTGCTTCTCTTTGCTTGTAAAGAGATGAGGGTAATTTTTTAATTCTGTCCTACATTCACAAGTAATTTCTGGGACTCTTTGCGAATTTAATGAACTTTTAACGATTGGTATCCTACTTGCTTAAGTCGCTTAACCTCTCTATTAACAACTTCTACTGGCTCTTTAATCATATGCAACTTATCATCAAGTTGAATCTCATCTATCGGAACAACAATTTTGCCTTCCGCTAAACACTTCTTAAGATTCGGATCCATGAATAAGTTACTATGAATTCCTTTTCAATCTTAAGGTAACTCCAATGTCTTAAGCTTCAGGACCAACTTCTATCTAGATCTCTTAAATAGCGCTATGTTACGTGGACTTAACTTTCCGTGCTTTCTAAAACATACAGTGCCCTTCCATGGCGATACCTTGAGCAGTACCATATCACCAACTTCAAATTCCAACAACTTAGTTCTCCTATCTGCGTAACTCTTCTAGCGACTACGAGCAGCTAACAAATGGTTCTTAATCTGGACGATTTTCTCGGTCGTATCACGGATCAATTCTGGACCAGTGAGTTGGCTATCACCCTCAATAGGTGATATTCATTTCCCTCATACATAGCCACATATGGTGTGCTATTGCTAGCGTAGTTAACTATTGTTGTATGAGAACTTGACCAATGACAGATGGCTATCCTAACTACTTCCAAAGTCGATCACACAGGCACGCAACATATCTTCTAGCATTTGTATAGTCCTCTCACTTTGACCATCTGTTTGAGGGTGGTAAGTAGTACTCATATCAAATTCATCCCCAATGCTTCCTTAAGCGATCTCCAGAATCTTGACATAAAATGTCTATCTCGATTCGAAATGATCGAAATAGAAACACCATGCCTACACACTATCTCCTTTAAGTAGAGTCGCGTGAGCTTCTCCATACTATCCATTTTCTTCATTGGTAGGAAATGAGCTAATTTGGTCAGTCGATTGACATAAACCATTCGTATCTTCCATCGGCGTTCTTGGCAATCACTCACAAATACATAGTATCCTTTCATTCTTCGTACATCTAGAATCTCTGGGTGTTGACACCAACCCAGATAGTTCTGAGGCTCAAGCTTTGACCTTCGGCACAAGTCAAACAACTTACTAACATATGTGGCATTATCACTTTCATATTCGGCCACTCAGTACAACGCTTTAAATCTTGATACATCTTATCCGATCCCGGATGGATAGAATACTTGGACTTATGCGACTCATACATACCAAATCCCTCAATCTACGAATCGCGGAAACCAAAACATTGATTCCAATACTAACGTGTTCCTGTAAAGCATAAAACTCAATAATATTTGCTTATTCATCTCCCAAAATTTTCTGGCCTTCTCATTCTATTCTTTCATTGCTTCATTCAGAGCTTCACGAATCTAACTTAGGTAGATCATTAGTGAATAGTCATCTTCATAGCTCGAAAACGCATTGGGCTGATTAGTCCTTTTCTTCTGATTAATGGCGTCAGCCACAACTTTCGCTTTTCCAGATGGACAATGTATTCATATTCATAATCACTCAATAACTAATCCAACTCCGTTGTCTTTAGTTAGCTCTTTCTGAATTTACAAATATATTATTAGGCTCTTGTGATCGTGAAAAACTACATACTTCGTTCAATTAAAATAATGTCTCTTTAATTCAAAGAGCGGAAAACAACAGATCCCTAACTCTAAATCGTGAGTAGTGTAATTCTCTTCATGGACTTTCAATTGTCTAGAAGCATACGCTATCACCTTCTCTCTTTGCATCAACACGGCTCCATAACCTTTAAGTGATGCATCACAATACACCATAAAATATTTGTCCTTTAGTAAATGCAAATATCGGTGCACTACAACAAACTTTCTTCTATGTTTTGATAAACTTCCTCTTCTTATTTTCCCTATTCGTATCTCTGATCTTTCTGCGTCAAACTTAATCTGCGGCTTAGAAATCACAAGAATATCCTCAATAAACCTTCCTATAGTACCATCCAATCCAATAAATTGACTGACCTCCGTTGGTTGCGTTGGTACTGCCCCAACTCTTATTGGCTTCGATCTGGCGGGTCAACATGAACATCCATACGATCAATCACATGACCTAGATATTGTACCAATCATAGCAAAATTCACACTTTGAAAACTTGGCGTACAATCTCTCTTTCTTAAGCAACTCTAGAACAATCTTTAAATGCTTCCCATGCTCTTCTTTGTCCTTAGAATAAACCAAAATATCATCGATGAACACTATGGACCAAAACTTATATGTTTTGGCTTGCATACTCGGTCTTCAGTATATAAAAGATCAGGCATTAGTCTATCAAACGGCATCACTTGGAACGCAAAGTGACCATACCAAGTTCTAAATGCAGTAATCGGCATGTCTTCTTCTTTAATGCGTAATTGGTGATATCCTGATCGCAGATCAATCTTCGAATACATGCTTAAACCTTGAAGTTGATCAAATAAATCATTGATTCTTGGAAGAGGATAACGATTCTTGATTGTCAACTTGTTCAGCTCACGGTAATCTATACACATTCTAAAAGATCCATCTTTCTTCTTCACAAACAACATCGGTGCTCCCCACGGTGATGAACTCGGACGAATAAATCCTTTCACCAGCAGCTCTTGCAGTTGTATCGACAACTCTCTCATCTCAGACGGTGCCAATCTATATGGTGCACGTACAACAGGTGCAGCCCCCGGTACTAGATCAATTTGAAACTCTACTTGCCTCAGCGGTGGTAGTCTTGTAAAATCCTCAGGAAACACCTCAGGAAAATTAAGATTTACAAGAAATCTGCTATTCTTTTTCTCTTCAATTCCTTCTCGTCATGTTGTGCCAAAAAACAAATATCAACCTCATTCGGCATAACTTACGTTCCTTAATACAAGATATGACTTTAATCGAGAACACCTTGTTACATTTGACTTCAACATCTTGTTTTTGTAGGTATACGAACAACTTTCTCGCCATAGATGATAACGGCATCGTGCTTGACAAGCCAATCCATACCGATTATGACGTCAAACGTACCAAGCTTAATCGGCATAAGATCGATTTCAAAAATATGGTTCACTAAATTTAAAGTGCAACCTTTCAAAACAGTGTTCGTACTAACTACCCTTCCATCAGCTAACTCTACCTCATAACTAGCTCTTATTTTAACCGGTTCGATATTAAGCATGGAACTAAATCTAGTATCCATAAAAAACCTATTAGAACCCGAATCGAAAAAAACAAAAGCATAGTGGCTATTGAGTACAAACATACCAGTAACCATATGTGGACCCTTCGGCTCAGCGTTCTTTACTTACCAATATACCCGGTGAGAAGCTGAATTTCGACCCCTATAGAACCTTCTTGTATTCTCTTGCTTATACCTGTCATTTTGGGGCAATATTTCGCTTTCCTGTCTGAGTATGACCTTGCTTATGCCTAATCTTTCCACACATGTGGATCCCCAAACCTACTTCTATCAGAAGTCCCTCAAAGTGTTCACATACACATCCCTAATACCCATCATCCCATGTCCGCGACGCTGCTCTCTCCCCCGCCTACGCGCCCTATCTTAAAAAAACCGCTCCTCGACACTAAGGAAGTGTTCCAAATGTACACCTCTGACATCAGGCCAGGTTATGCGATAACATGGCTAGGAGCCGTTTCCACTGCTTGTTGGTTTATTCTACATAGTTTTGCATGAGTAAAGTCTTGCTTTCTGTCCTATGATAGCCCTTACCACTACTATTTCCACTTTGAAAGCTCTCCCACTTTCGCTTCTTTCCTTCCAAAATTCTTTCATCTCTAGCTTGCGATTTCTGTTCCATCAACTTATGAGCCATACGCACGGCTTCTTCAAGTTAGCTGGATTGAAGAGTGTACACTTCACCCTTGATGTTATCAGTTTATCCCTTGGTTATTATGCATCAACTGTTCACTCTTTATGGTTCAAACATTCTCGTACCATCTAAGCTATCATTGAACCTCTGAGTATAAGCCACTAATTGTATACTCCTTATACCTTCAAGTTCACATTTTCATGCTCCATCTTTTGAACTTCTTCTATCGGCGGACAAAACTCTATTGTCATCATTCGACTTCATCTTGTCCATGGCATTTGGTTCACCGTACTAAAACCCTTGGTTTGCACTTAGGCAGTCCTCCAAGTCAAACATGTCCTTGCAATAGTTTCCAGTAGTCAAACCTAACCTTCTTGCCCTCTGCAAATTCACTTAGTTCCAAAAAACTCTCTGATTTTCTTAACCATATTCGTTAATTCAAAACTCCTTTAGTGCCATGTAAAGCAATAGGGATGCACTTCATAAAACCAGGTAAAAGTGAATTTATCATGAATTGCAGGTGCGACATCCTGACACCTAACTGGTACAGATCCTTCTTTTGAATTCATTTTCCAATGCATTCGCATGTCAATCTCGTCAACAGCGAATTTGTATCATCAACGAATAGCAATTTGAATCAAAGGTGCAAATCATTAGAGGCATGATTCTATCACTTCAACAGAAAAAATGCTCATAAAGGAATTCATAACTTGATTAATACTCTTATAACATGGTACAATAACAAATCAATCACAAACATTATTCACCACAACATCAAGTAGTAATCAAAAGATAGTCATTCATTTTTCATCACAAAAGAGTTAATACATAGTTGCATTATTTCATGAAATGATACAAATCGTTACAACCAATAGCACTAATTCTACAAACTGAGGATTTAGTTTAGTGATTACAAAATAAAGATACTAATAATGAATCTAAACTACTAAGCATCATGAGGAGATCCTCGCAGCTCAGACGATGGACTCTTCTCATCTTCAATTGGAACATCGATAGCTTCATTCGGTCTTTCTTCAAACATAAAATCCTTTAGAATTATCTCTTGATTGAAGTTCATTAGCTCGAACTCGTGTCCAATAGAATTCTCTCTTCGGACTCGTTCTTTGCATACAAAAGGAATGTGTTTTCTAACCTTTGTTTCTTCATATGTTCCTTCGTTTAACTCCGTACACTCAGCTTTATCTTCAGCATTACCATGCATTCTAATAATCCTTTCCATTGTGGTCTTTCCTCGCTCAAACATAGAATGACTCTTCTTTACCCAATCCAAAATAACTTACCATAATACATCTTCCTTTGCATTTTACTTTCTTCTTGACCAATAGATGGCCGGTCGCAACCACACAGTCGTCTTAAAAAGAGAAGCCGTCGACCATAAAAGAGAGTTATTGTCCCTCCTCATGAGACCAAGAAATAGACCTTCATTATCATCTCAAAGTAACGGATCGCAATGATTCACTACCCTCTATGGACACTTGAAGGAACTAGTCTCATCCTCGTGCTCAATAGGGTTCTACAACTTGATCACATCCTCTGGTTCATGACTTAGAAAGCAGGCAGGCGGTGGGTTAAGAGGATCCACCTCTTTGTAAGGATATGTCAACTCTAGCTCATTCTCATCTTCCTCGATGTCGACTTCCATGTCATCTTCTTCTTCTTAGGGTTCTTCTTCTTCCTCAAATTGTTCTTCTTTTGTGTCCTCGTCTTCATCCTCTAAGGGGGACAGTAGGGTAACAACAGGAACGATCTTCATGTTGATTCGGCAATCAACATCGTGGGGACATCATCACGATGATACGGAGGAATTACTGTTCGACCATTATAATCTAGAATAATATATATAATACTTTCTCTAATTGCAGTTATCTCTTTTATTATTATTGGGAAACAAATATTATCAAAATAACGGTTCAAAATTAAAAGCGCAACAATAAATTCCGCAATCGTGACATTCTCGTTCCGTTTTTACCTTATTTATATGGTCAAACATATATAATATTTTTAATTTATCTTAATTATCAACATACGTTGTTCCAAATATGAATAGATCTTTATTGCCTGTGAAGGGTGGTTAGCTAATCCGGAATAGAATCCAAACTAACTACAGGGAGAAAAATAACTCATGAACAATATAATTATGCGGAAACTACTTATATTGATAAGATGTAAATGAATATTACAGATATTTTGATTACTATTATCTACTAGGTTACAGATTACTAACCTAATATAGTTGTGAAACTTGATTATGAAACTTATATATATCTATGCGTAAGTTCGTTATACACAAAGGAAAACCCTAATGGCTTACAAATATATGAGGAGATAATGCACATTGTTTCTATAAGAACTCATGCATTCTCCCTTACAATACTAACTAGCAGTAACTAACTTACTATCTAAAGCACTAACTATAACTGGCTTAGTCAGTTATTTAACCAATGTACTAGTAGTACAAACTATTTATAACTAATAGTAACTACACTACTAGTCTATTTTCGTAAATCTTTTATATTACTTTCATTAGCAGAACTAATTAGGAGATAGCTGTAGTAACTTGTATAGTAGCAGCACCTAAGTTGTAGAAACTTCTAAAACCACAACAATCCTCCCCTAAACATGATGTTCTTGTTAACCTTCATGTTTCTGCAGTTTGGGCTTCTTGATACACTAGGAGGGATGTAATCCAAAATACACTGTTACTCTTTAATCTGTTTTTCTTTGACTTTTTGCTACTTTGAAACTTGAATTCTTTAGCTTCCAGTCTTTGGTCACCATCTTAGCATCTCAGCTACCACAGATACACAAACTAAGTTCTAGGATTGGTAGTTTTTGGCAATACTACCAGCCATAAAACGGATTTTGGATAATTCTTGTACCAGTTGTCGTTTGCACTGGAATAGCCAATGCCTTCATTGCATAAAATGTGCTTTGATAACCATATAATTTTGAGTAAACTATCAAACTATCAACGGATTTGAGATGTCTTTACCAAGAGACGTTTGCTTTGGACTAGCCAACTCTTTACTGTGAAGCATGGTGAGGTTGAGAACAATATGTTTTTAGCAAACATCAGCTATTAAGGATTTAAGAAGTCTTTACAGGAGCCGTTTGCGCTGGACTTGCCAGTTCTTGATGTCTGTTTAGGACATGGAGAATTGATGACCATTTGTTGTTTGGTATAAAAACCTAACTTAAAGATCCTTACTCAACCTCCTTCATGTATTCTCATTACTCATCAATCTACTTTTGAATGAATCTAAGCAGAGTATAAGCATCTTCACTTGCATAGTCCAGTTACAAAACTCTAAGAATGCATCTTCTCAAGTGTTTCTTTTGTGAGTTAGAGGATTCCTCTCATGCAAGCAAAGGAATCTCAGTACCATTTCCAGTATCAGGTATTGAACACTACAATTTTCATATAAATCCCAGCTCTTAAGATCATCTTTTCTTATTTCTGCCAGAGTTGATCTTTTGCATTTGCATCAACATTATTCTTAAATCTCCTATAGAAACTAGATCAACCACCTTCTAGAGTAGTTGTTTCAAATTCTTCATTCACCACAGTTTAGATAACTCCTCAATATCTAGACTTATCAAACCTTGTCACTTTTAAAACGGTTTTAATCCACCTAGAAATTCCATTAGATCTAAAGATTCTATAGAAAATGCCATTCTGCTCCATTTGTCACGTTCAAAATCATAGAAGTTTGTATTTCCCAGTTTATAATTGGAAACCTTCTTCTCCTGGAATTCATAATCTATTATTCATTCTTCTTCTAGAACTTTCTTTAGAAAAAAAAGCCTGCTTGTGCTCTTCCTCTTCAGATCCAGCTCCAGTCTTTATGTCTTTGGACTTCTTTTTTGCTTTCATTCTTAAGTTCTTTGTCTGGTTTTTCCTGATACTTTTTATGTCCTTCTTCTTAACTTTAACCTTCGTATGTTAGGTTCTTCAAGAAATCCTTTTGCTTATGTTACTCCGCTGCCTTCTTTAGAATCTTGTACTGCATCATCTGAACTCCAAGCAGAACCAATAGGAATGAAATCTTGAACAGACTTCTTCTATCTTTCATACATACCTTTGATTTCTTCAAATTGCTTTGCTTTTAGCTGAGAGTGTTTGTAACCACCCATGTTCTTCAGATATGTCATCATCAAATTTTTTAATTGAGATTTAGTTGGTGGACTACTTCTAATCTTAGCAGATCTTTGTGCAGCTCTGAATTTTCTTTGAGCAGCTATTGTTTCAGCCAAGAACTTTGCTCTCTCTTCAATTTTATACTCCTATCTTTCTTCCTGTTGGTGCTTGGCTGCAAATAATGCATCAGCATCAATCCTTGCTTGAACTTCATCATACATCTCAGCTATAGCAGCCTTAGATGCTTCTTCTTCCCTCTATCTTTTCCTTTCTTCCTCAGCTTGCCAATCTACTTCTAACTGTCTGGCAATCTCTGCATCTCTAGCAATCTGAGTAGCATCAAAATCATTTTTAGCCATCTTCTTTGCAGGCTTAGGTTCTTGTAAAACACCTTTTGCTTTGTCTTTAGGATCAATTATTAGAAGTGGTTTCAAGGTTAAGATTGATCTTGTAGGTCTTGAAGAATCTTTAACATCTTTAAATGCCACTCCTTTTTTTCTTGGCTTTCTCTTCTTTCATCTTTATCAAAGTTTGAGCCATAGTGACATCTTCATCTTCGAATATACTTGTTGTTATAGGTGGGGTTCTAGGTTTAACAGTACTAATTTTAGGATCAACATTATTAATAGTTACACCAGCAGTACTAACTCTTTTTGGCCTAACAGTACTAACTGTGCTTTCTCCCTTTTTATTCACTGCTTCCTCTGTATCTATATATTTCATGCCATGAGCTAAGTCAGCATCAAGATCATCAAAGGCATCCAAAGTTGGTGTTGGTTTGGCATTCTTCTTCCCTTTTTTGGATACAGACCCCTTCCTTCCCAACTTTCTCTTCATAGATAACCGAGACACACTCCTTAACCATGTCCTATGATGTGAGATGACTGGATGACTCTTCTTCTTCAGCTTCTTGATTTTTGTCTTTAATTTAATGATTTCAGCAGCCTGAGCATCCTTGGAAGTTTCCAAAGCAAGAACCTTGTTTGACAAGTTAGTGCAAATAACATATAACTCCTCTAGGGCCATGCCACCCTCAGCTCTGTCAGATGTAGGACGTCCTGAAAGAGGACTATCATGGGATGGCTGAACCTGATCCCCTTCACTCCTATTAGTGCCCTCTAAAGAGTCCCTAGAGTCTTGGGTAGTGTCATGGCTAGATGATGTGGCAGTCACAGGAGGTTGGTCTCCTGTACTAGGTTGAGTAGGAGAGGGTGTTGGTTGGGGTTCAGTGGGTTGTTCTGAACCTTCACCCTCAGGTGCTTGGTGTGGCACCAACATAAATCAAAAAGTGGAGTGACTTTTCTTGAAAACTTTACACCTTTCCTGGACATGTTTGAGAAAACCTTTTGAGTGTGAGCTAGTGTAACATAAACATCATTAAAAGGTTTACCAAGCTCAATTTGATTATTCAAGAACACCATTAAAAATCTTGATATTCAGCAAGGTAGGCCTTGTTTCCAGTCATGTGCCTGGAACATCCACTATCAACAATTCCTTTGTTCTTTAAAGCTCTTTGTGGATTATCCTGCACATCAAATAAGAGAAATTAGTTTCTCTTAGGGACCCAAGCCATCTTGGGCTTGGGTCTGCCTTGTGGATCTTCAGAATTAACACATTTTCTAGAATTTGATCCACCATTGTATTTGGAGAATTTGTTCCAGTAATGTCTTTTGGGTCTCCAATTACAACCTGCTGAGGGCTTAACAGCAGTTTCCCTTTTGCCCCCAACAGCACTAACTGCTTTTACCTTAGCAGTATTAACTTTTTGATTTGAAAAATTTGTTCTTGGTGCTGTTGTTCTATTAAATGGCCTTCTGATAGGTGAATGAGACTTATAAAAATTATTTCTTGGTCTGATTTTATTCACAATGGGTCTTGCAGTATTAACTTTCCTAGTTGCTGCTTGACTAGAGAGATTTTGTCTAGCAGTATTAACTGGAATTCTACCAGTTCTAGTTAGTACTGCTGTTGGAACAAACTTGTTTTGGTGATTCAATCTTTGCACATTGTTCCACACTGGTCTATTCTCCCCTTGACCAGTACCCTTACCCTTCTTTTTGTTTAATTCAACTTGTTTAGCCATTCTTTTCTCATGAAAATCGCAATCTTTAATAAGATGTGTAGGTCCTAGGTTTAGGATCTGACTAGCCTTTGTAAGACTATAGATAACTTGGATAAATCCAAATCAACTATATGAGAGACACTGACTATGAATTATCAAGTGTTAATGCGGAATCTTAACACAAGAATAAAGAAGAAATGATATTTCTAAATTTCTATTAAGCTCTATGCTTCTATTGATATTTCTCAAAACGTACTCATAACATTGTGCCTTAGGGTTCCTCTTATACACCAAGGAAAACCCTAATGGGCTTTACAAACGTCAAAGGATAATACATATCCTTTCCTAAGATATCTCCTAAGATATCTCTAAGATAACTATTACTATTCTGTTACATAAACAGACTTAACTATAAACAGAACTAACTATGACCAGTACTAACTCTAGTACTGCTATGTTTTGGACCATATGTGAACATAGAATCATCTACTTCTCTGTCAGGTCCTGAAGGTATGTAATTTTCTGTCATTGGAGGGGGAACTGCATGCATGCCTTCAACATTTGCAAATCTATCATGCACAGGACTATCTTCTACATCACCTGACCTACTGTCAAATACACTTTGAAAAACTTCATTTTCATAACTTAAGATACAATTATGTACTTGATCTCCATACCCAAGTCCAGATTTGTCCCTAGTACTCATCTGACTATTTAGCAGTTTACTAAGGCCTTTAGAAGAACTTTAAAAATTTCCCAATTAAAGTTTCTACCATAGTTGTCTTGGATTTATCCAATACAACTAAACCTTATATCAGCTAAGGAGTTAAAGATCTGTTTAGAACAGGATCTACAAGATCCAAGACAACTATGGTAGAAACTTTGATTGGGAATATCACAAACTATGTAGAAACTAGGTTGTGATACTAAGAAGAATAATAACAATTAACCAAACGTCACAGCTTTAATATATTAATACTATCACTCTTAATAGTGATAGGGTTTACAACCTTGAAGTTATAACTAACTATGAGTAAAATATGTATATGATGATTGTGTAGAGATTTATATATTTTCTCTACACCCTATGACCTTCTTTTATAGTACAAGGAGTCCTAGTAGGTTACAATACAATTAATACTTTCCTAAGTATTCTACATCAATACTTTCCTAATAAACCTTGTAACCTACTCATCATATTTAATACTTATTAATACTTTCCATAAGTATAAGGAAACTAAATCATTTGAATATCAATCACGATCTTTATATCTTTGATCATATCTTCTACAATCTTCCATCTTTTGTAGAATCTTCATTATGTCGATTTAGTCCCTCTTGTTTCATTTAATTCAAACAGCATTAAGGAATCTTTAATTCCCAACACAAAGAATATTCTAGACTGCTTGAGCCCATCATGAGATCTAGTAACATTCCCACATAGTTTGAGCGGAAGGACACCGAACGCTTAAACTGGTACGAAACTCCTCAAACAAAGCCGAAGGCAAGCCACTAGTGAAAAAGTTTGCATACTGATAACGCGAAGGAACATGTAGAACTCAAACCTGACCACCAGCAACCTAATCTCGAACAAAGTGAATATTTATCACTATATGCTTCGTACGTTGATGTTGAACCAGTTTATAAGACAAATAAATAGCACTGCCATTATCACAGTAGACAAGCGTAGCGGAAGACAAATGTGTATGCAACTCACGTAGTAGATTCCTCAACCAACATGTCTCAACAACAGCATTGGCAACACTACGATACTCTGCCTCAGTACTAGATTGAGAAAGCGTTGATTGACGCTTAGAGGACCAAGAGAGTAAGTTGCTGCCAAGAAATACACAATAACCTAAAGTCGATCGCCGAGTAGTAGGACAACCAGCCCAAACCACATCCGAATAAACAACCAATGATGTAGTAGCAGATGAAAATAACTATAACCCATGATCTAAAGTACCAGGAACATATCTCAAAATCCGTTTAAGAGCCGAGAAATGAGCCTCTCGAGGATCATGCATATAACGACAAACTTGCTGTACTGCATAAGAAATATTTGAGAGAGTAAAAGGTGAATTGTTATTATTTGAAAAAATCCGTTTAAAAGGTGAATGTCCCGATAAAAAGAAAGTGTGCAAAACATTATACATTTACATATTAGGTTAGATGAAATGGAGTTAGAATCAAATGAGAAATATAATTAAGATGAGAAGAATGAGAAATAACCATAACCACAAATTTTAGATGCATGCACAAAAATAGATGCAACTTCCATTTATTTCTCTTTTCTTATTTAAAATATGTGGCTACAATTTTTTCTCACTCTTCTCATTTCAAAAACTCTTCTCACTAGATCCATTCCTAGATGAAATGTTGATAAATAGATTATTACTCTCTTCGTCCTAAAATTATTCTCTTTTGACAAAAACCACACAACTTAAAAAACATAATTATTATTGTTTTTCTTTCTTAAGTTTTGTAGAACAACAATTTTGCCCTTAACTAATCAATTAATCTTTTTTTAAAAGTTTGTAATATTAATTTAAACCAAAGGTAATAGGGTAAACTCGATCAAACCTCACTATTTTTAGTAGTGGATAATTAAATTGAGACATCTCAAAAAGAAAATGTAGACTGTTAATTTAAGACAAATGGAGTACTCTGTAGCAGCTTTCTCTATAAAGACCGATGATATTAATTTTTTTCTCATTTTTATTCAATATTAATATTAAAATTATATTAATAAAAAAAATTACATTAATAATTCAAATAAAATTAAAAACATTACAGTAGAAATTCATATAAAATTATACTACAAATTAGTGTTCATTTGTTCAACGCCAAATGTGATATACTAAATCAGAATTCATTTCTTTTATATGAGATGTGCATAGTGTATAAGTAATTATGTGGTGGAGTCGTGTTCCCACTATTTGGTTATGTGTAACTTTGCTAGGAGCGTTTGGGAAAAAATCTTTGGTTGGTGAAAGATTGGGAATGTTAACGCTTTCTCCATTGAGGAATTCTTTTCGCTCAACGGAAATGCAAACATTCCTAGTCTTTTATCAAAAATGTGGCAAGCGGTAATTTGGACTTCCGGATATTTCATTTGGACAGAAAGAAACATGCGCGTTTTTAAAGGGAAAGCTTCAACTTTAAATAAAATTGTTCAAGATATTCAGTTAAAAAGTTTTGAGTGGATTTCGAGAAGAGTTGGAAAGGAAAGGGTTTTAAATTGGCAACAATGGATGTTCGATCCAGTTAAATGCCGTGTGTGAAGTTTATGTCGGTTCGTGTGATTGCTGCTGTTAGAGGGCCTTAATTTGTTGTAATCTCAGATGTGCACCATAAGTGGCGTGTTGTGGCCGTACAGTTTGGACAGTTCGGTGCAGGTTCGCAGTCAAGTCCTGTTTGGTTATGATTTGCTCAATGCTTCTGGTCCGTGCTTATATTCCTGGTGCCTTTTGTTGGTAGAAATATTACATTACGATATTTAATCTATACATTCTCTTCATGTTTTTGTGATGACAAACATGTAACTTATAACACATAACGTAAAGTGCTTAAGTTACTCGTAATCACAAATCATCAATTCATACGTCAACATCTTCCGACGTCTCATGTTTTCTTCAACAACAAATTTATGTTCGCACCCGACGTAAATCACTAAAGGTATGAACAAACAAACTTTAATTTGTTGAATGATCAAAGAAATTTTTTATTTTTCCAAACCTTACATTTTTTTATAAAATGGGACAAACATTTTAGAAAAAAACATATACAAAACATTTTTGTATTTATAAGAAATGTTTTATTCAAAATAAATATTTTGAATTTAAATTTTCTACCCAAAAACGGCTAGAAAGTTCCAGAAAAACCTTCCCCGCAAAAGGACAAAAAAGGGAGCGGCTAAAAAATGGGCGGCCCCCTTAAGACCGGCCATATTTAAGGGGACCGCCCTTGTATAATTAAGGGGACAACCAAATAAAAAATTAATATTTTTTTCTATAAATAGTGGACTGTTTTCACAGATTTTCTCACCTCTTTGCACACAGTTTTCTCAGATCTAAAACCTCATTTTAAACCATTTCCTTTGATCACTTAACTTATTATAAGATTGTTTAAAATGTGATCCAATCATCCATCTATTCAAGTGCAAGAGAAGAACTTTTATTATCATTAAGATACGAAGTTATGTAGGTGAGTTAGTGCATTTGTGACATGTCTTACATTCACAAT
>BQNB010102549.1:0-17573 GCA_026074375.1 Tanacetum coccineum | reverse complement strand
AAATGCTAAGTTATCTACGTGTTCTACATTAGATATAGTAAGAGAGTCATTAGAGATCGTACATTTGCCTATGATCTTTCCTTTTAGGTTACTTCCAAAAACAACGTTACCACCATCGTATGCCTTGTAGGTAGATAATAAACTCTTGTTACCGGTCATATGTTTGGAGCAACCACTATCATTGATCCACTCATCCGTTTCCAAGCATGTTCTCAAGCATACCTCATTTGACGATTGAGCCATGAGACAAGTTTTGTCGTTGGTTTTGTCTTCGGCATCATTCTCGCTATCGCTCCAAGAACCTCCAATAAAGGCATTTTGATCTTTGTTGCAAGATGGTTTTGGAAAATCGCCAATGAGATGATTTGGATCACCACATCTAAAACATTTCCGTTCACTCTTTCCTTTCTTCTCTCTTCTTTGTCGAATGACGTTGTTTCTATCTCTTCGGTTGCGAACAAATTTACACATTTCTTCTAAAGATCTTGTAAAGGTTCCTTACGGGCCATAGCATATTCTTCGTCATCCAATTCCGGGATTCGGAAGTTTCTTCATCACTAGACTCTTTTCTTAGTTTCAAGGCAATGGACTTAAATCTTTCAGTTTTGGCCTCATAATTTTGGATCCTTTTACCATGATACCTTCATGTACTTTTAGATTGCCGATGAGCTTGTCTAGAGCTAGTGATGACAAATCTTTTGATTCTTCAATCACGTGACCTTGCTCTCCCATTTAGGATGTAGAGCCTAAGAAACTTTTCTACATTGTTCTTGCTAGAGGAAAACCTTCATCGCAAGAGCTTTAAGACTTAGTAATAATAGTGTTAAAGTCTAGAAAACCGCTATCAATAGATTCTTCTTAAAGGATAGAAAATATGTTAATATTGTTTGAACCGAAGATCAATTTTATTTCCATTTACTTGGCTATTACCTTGATGTGTGATTAACAACGATTGCCGAATATCTTTAGCCGTTTTACACATAAAAATTCTTTCGTATTCCTTTTTAGGTAAAGCATTATAAAGAACCATTTTAGCTTCATTATTTTTAGCAAGTTTCTTTTTAAATCTTTTGCTTTCATATAAGTTTCAAATCTTTTTTTCCAATAAATAAAATGATCACTTTCAAAAAGAGGTAGTCTTTGCATAGATTGCCCTTCTAAATATTTATGTAAATCCATAGATCGATTCAAGCTTTAATGTACAATATACGTTAAAGATCTTGGGTGACATTGGCTTCTGATACCAATTATGGAAACTAGAGGGGGGGTTGAATAGTTTTTATCGTTTTAAATTAAAACTTAGATTATCGACTTATGTAAACTCAAGAGATATACACAATTGTATATGATAGCGATACAATAAGTAAGTAACTAATCTACGAAATATAAACAAGTAAAGATAAGAAAGATCAAACCGATGACACAATGATTTATAGTGGTTCGGATACGAAGCTCCTCTTCGTCCTACTCCACTCCCCAAGTACCTAACTTGAGAGTTATCTTCACTATGTCAACAAGCTCCCTTTAGGCGAAGAAAACCGTACATGTCGCTTACACTTTTTTCGGTATTAAGCTAAATACCGAGTTCTACTTCGAGATAGAACCAATCTATACTAACCTATCATACACATATGATACACACAACACATAACACAAGATCATACAGATGAATGATTATCACTAAACGTCGATGACACAACTAAAACTAATAAACACTGAGGTTTGAGTCTTCTTGAGTGTTCTTCACTAAAGAGTGGAATGAGTTGATCACTTGTAATGGATTATGTAACAAGTATAATGATCAAAGAATATATAAAAGATAAAATATGCGTGAGAAAAATATTTGTCAAGAGTTATTGAAAATGAAATAATAAGGTTGGTATTTATATGCAACCTTTTGAAATTCAAATCTGTCTCAGGGGAGTCAAAACGTGTGACTCACAGATCCCCCATCCCCTGGATCCATCCAGTGCTTTTGGTGGATCCGTGGGTGGAGCTGGGATAATATTTGTCATTTTGTGATTAACCCCAAATCTATACAAAATATTGTTTTGTACTTATTAAAACTAGTTTAATAGATTCTTCTAGAAGAAAATATTTCTTATCACCAATAAGAAAATATTTTCTAAATTTGGGAAGATTTGAAAAGATTGTTTCCACTTATGGTTAATCTTATTTTGTCTTACATGATTAATATAACTAGCTTATAATTAATCATGTGTTAGCTTAAATCATTTGATTAGAAAAGATTGGGTTTTTAGGTAGATAGGTTACCAAACTATCAACTTTTGTTCGCCTAAGTTACTAAACTTTTTTTTTGTTCATTTGGGTTACTGGACTATCAAAATCGGTTAAATTTGGTATCGAACTATCGGTGACCGGTTGCTAGTGTTAATTCCTGGTTACATTGCCAGCGTGGCATTTGGCTTTTGATACAAATAAGTTACTGAACTTTGCGAATTTGTTCACCTAACTTACTAAACTTTGCCAATTTTTACACACGTTTTTATACATATTTTTATCTACACATTTTTATACACACATTTTTATAAACACGTTTTCATACACACATTTTTTATATACACATTTTTATACACGGTTTTATTACACATACTTTTTTATTGCAGCATTTTTTTATACACACGTTTTTATACAGACATTCTTGTACACATTTTTATACACGGTTTTATACACGTTTTTTATAAGAGAAGCATTGCAGAAACTACAAGGACCAAAGTGTAACTTATACACGGTTTTATACACAAATATTTATACACGGTTTTATACACACAAAAAGCTGTATAAAAACGTGTAAAAAAATGTGTGTATAAAAACGCGTGCATAAAAACGTGTAAAACGTGTGCATAAAAAATATATATATAATTGTGTGTATAAAAATATATAAAATTATGTGTATAAAAATATATAAAATATGTGGTGCAAATTAAAAGTAAAAACGTGTGCATAAAATATATATATTAAATTGTGTGTATAAAAACGTGTAAAAAATGTGTGTATAAAAACGTGTATACAATGTGTGTATAAAGCATGTATAAAAAAGTGCGTATAAAAATGCATTTAAAAACATGGATAAAAACGTGTATAAAAACATGTAAAACAACAAAGTTTAGTAACTTAAGCGAACAAATTCGCAAAGTTGAGTAACATACATGTCAAATAACCAGATAAGTTTCTGAGTTGGATATAATTAGGCCTACAAAAAGCTGACGTGGAGAAGGTCAAAACAAAATATCCTGGTTGCCAGTATACAAGGTAGCCTGAATGAACACACTTTTGTTGTTCGGTAACCTTAAAGTCACACTTCGATAGTCCAGTAACCCAAATGAACAAAAAAAAGTTTAGTAACTTAGGCGAATAAAATTTGATAGTTTAGTAACCTGTCTATCTAAAAACCCAAAAAGATTTATGCAAATGATAATATTTTTCTTTGATCATTAACTATGTTTAATAATGCCATATTCATACCTTAAGTGATTTGTCAGCGTCAAGTAAACTTTTGACTAAATAACTTGTTTACGTAAACTTTTATGTAGTTTGACATTATATTTGTTATTATCAAAATATGAAGATCATTAAATATAAATATCGTTTTTGCGTGAATATTTGTATTAACAAAACGCATACTTTCCCACTGCTATCTTAAATAAAGGTAACATAGTAGCACAATCCGCCTATTAATGTAACATATTTAAGGCCATAGACATCAGTATGAACTATCTCAAGCATTTTCACTTTTTTTGTATTCCCATACTTTAAAAAACTTACCATCTTCTATTTCCCTAATAAAGTGGTTCCTAGTCGAAAAAGAAAATTATTATTGGCTCATAGAAGCCTATGTTTGCCTTTCATAAATCTAGAATATTGCCCTTCGAAGCTAGAATCTTCATACCCTTCTCACTCATGTGACCAACCCTCTGGTGCCACAGAGTTGCACTACCTCTACCATAAATAGTTGTGTTAATCTCATTAGAGTGTACCTCAACCATGTATAGACTTTCACATTTGTTCCCATGAGCTACCACCAAACTACCTTTAATAACCTTCCACTACTGTTCTCCAAAGCTTACGTAGTAACCTTCCTCTTTAATATGCTGAAAATATATTAGAATCCTCTTTAGGCCTAAAATGTACCTAACATCCTTTAAAGCTCAACTTGTACCAAAAAAAGTTTTGAAGAGAATATCCCCAAGGCCTGCAATGTCTAGAGCCGTCTCGTGAATTTTGGTGGCCCTGTGCTAAAATAATAAATAAAGCACTTAAACATAAAACGTTATAAGTTTATAAAAAGAGGTAACAAAGTGTCTTTTGTTATATGATATGTAACGTAATTTAGTTTTAAAAGTGTCACTCTTCTGGCATTATTAAAAGCAAAATTCCCGATTTGATCTTTATAATCAAGAATATTCAATAAATCATTCCAACTAATGCTACGTATAACAACCCACAATTTTCATAAATGTAAATATCCATCTATTAAGTTAGATGATGTACAATCCATCAGTTATATATGAACTCACCTTTTTCAGGGAAATTTTTCGCTTTACTACATTACATTACTTTGCCAATATCTCAGCAGATAAAACAAGAACTAGGTTGAGGAGGTACCGCACGTACTATTGTGGCACACCGGCCACTCGATAAGAAAGCAATTCGGGCATAACCCCATTCTCCCTCACAAACGGCACTGAAGCCGTGATACCGGTTGAAATAGGAATGCCCTCGTTAAGATGTGCAAAAATAGACCAAGCCATGAATGATGAAGCTCTGTTACTCAACCTAGATGTCCTAGAGGAGGAAAGAGAAAAGGCCGTGATCCAGGAAGCAAGAAGCAAATCGAAGAGAAACCGGTACTATAATGCAAGGTCCGCAGAACTAACCTTAAGACCTGTAGAATTTCGTCATACTCGGCAATAATGAATCAAGCTAGCAATGGAAAGGGAAAGCTTGGTCCCATGTGGGAAAGACCATATGATGGTGGGTATAGAAGCACTCGGAATCAGAGGGGATAGGGTAAGTGGGAAAGGTTTTGTAGGGGAATAATAGGGTTAGGATAAAAAGGGGCGGCTTACAAGCTCGGAAAACAAACGCGGAGACACACTCCGCGGACATGGAATGTTTAAAGATTGAAACGAATGTTAATCTATGATTCCTAATATGGTAAGCATAATCTTATGTAAGATTTGATAGCATTTTATCCGCGTCGGGGGGAAAAATTTCTCATTCGGTTCATATTATGTACTATTCAAAAATACTATTATTAAAGGATATGTGAAGGATGCTACCTTCACAAAATTTCCAAAATCTTGCATACATGATTTCTTTGCATTAGGTAAGATGCGCACACACATACATACATATTATTATATGTCATGGGAATGAGTACGACCCCATAATTAACTCTTGTTCTAACACAATATATAGATGAGTAACCTAACAATTAACTCAAGTATACGTAACACGGATTTGCAATCTAGTAACTAGCTCTAAAACGGCCCAAATGATACTTAATAAGACTATTACAAAAGATAGCATAATTTCATTAGAATAGTAGTCACACTGCTACATTAGGTACGACCACATACGGTCGCGTGCGTGAAAGTACAAAACTAAGCAAAAATTGCCAAGTACAAAAGGCCAAAATACAAACGGCACGGGTCTACCAACTGAAGACCTAACATGTAGCCACAGGCGACCACATAGTACTAAAATACTTGCTTAAAAAAAAAGCTTCACAAGATAATCTGTGATATGAAGCACCATAGTCAAAATGGGCTCACATACCATGGAACCAATGAACAACCAATTTGAAACATGCTAAGGATCAAACAGCTTATCAAGAATAGATGTTACCAAATAGATCATCGTGCGGCTGGGGTAACAGGAGGCTGAGTAGTAGTGTGCTCATCACCAGGAAAGAACCAAAGTGGATACCTGTTATTCGCATCACAAGAGATGAGTAATGGGGAGGAGCGGAACTAGAAACCCCACCGACGTTAGAGATAGGGAGCGGACATAACTTAAAAACCCAAGAGAATTTTCATCAAATGCAAAACTTATTTTACTATTATCACAATTGTACGGGGAAATTTTTCGCTTTATTACATTACTTGCATTGTCAATATCTCATTAACCAAGGTAACTTGTATAACTAAAGTAAACGAGCTTACGCACTATCTACTGGCCATCTGTTTCATATATGTCAAGCAAACATCACAATATGTCAAGTCAATATCATCATATCCTTATTACAAAGTACATTATTCCTATAATGTACCATTTCGCAACGTTTATATCAAAACGGGCTCTAAACCGTTATCATATAATCCAAAACCTTATCTCATGAAGGAAAAAAGGTTTAACCTAAGTGATTGAACAAGCTACTAAGCATAGGTACAAGTAACATAAAATATCATATGGAATATACATTCCTCCAAAAGGAAAAGTACAAATCTTTCAAAGCTCAATATATAAGTCATTAAGCCACGATATTCTAAAATAGCCGTTTTACCTCGTTTACTCTAATTTCTTCACCTCACCTCCTATACAAGTAATACATAATTTACAATGTGTAAACCCTTAAATATTCTATTCCTAAAACTTTTATACATCTTTATGCACTCAAACCCTAATTCAAAACCCTAAACCCTACAATTGAGCTTAGTTTTAAACCATGCAACTGTTTCTTGGCCCTTTTATCCATTAATAACCCAAACCAACACTAATAAGTTGAATAATTATTTTACAATCATATCATCTATTCTAATCATTATTTCATCATTACGTCATCATTTTACTTCACTTGTACGTAAAAACCATATCCTAAGAAACCATAAATGTACCTAATTGGTTTATTTAACCGTTTACTGTTTTTTATACCATTCTAATCCCAAATAACCAACCAAGGGACTTTGTAAACTTATAAAATATGTTTACAAAATCATCAACTTTCATTTACTTGGCAATGTGCAAGAATCAAAAGTTAGAAACCTTAACGAATCAGAAAACCTAATTTCGCCCTAATTGTGATTTTGACCTGTTTTCTCATTTCAAAACCCATTTAACTGTAACCAACAACCAAAATTCTTAATAATACTTAATATAAGCCATAGGATTTGTATTCCATCATTTCTAATCAAGAGTATGCAAATATAAGCCAAGAAAAATCGAGAAAAACCCTAACGGCCCTAGTGAACCCGTACTCCCGTTTCTTCAATTCTAATCCGTTTTAACCCAAACGAATTGCTAATCTTTGCTAATTACTTTAATCCCAGACCTTAACAACCTATTTCATCATTCCTTAATCATTTATAAACAACTGTACTGGTTAACTTTGAAGAACCGCGACACAAAATAGGACCGGTTGCTTCTATGGACCCTTTAACCCCTCTAAATTGAACATTGTGCAAAATGACCACCCAAGAACTCTTCTAATAACCTTAAGCAGCTTATCCAACTACTTAGACCAATTCTTGATTAAATAATGAAGGCACAGGGTCTTCTTTTTGCTACTTCAGCCGCGGCATCACTGGGCAAAAAACACAAACCCAAAGCTAGTTTCTAGCTTATGCAAACTCATCCATTGCATCTCCTCATCATCCTCTAGACTCATACATGTTCCTCTCTGGTCAATTGCATACCTTGCCCCAAGGATCATTTCAAGTATAAATAGTACCTAACTCTTCATTTTTCTTCTCATCTACTCCCACTTCCTCCTCTATACCCCTTAAATAGAAGCAATACTTTGTCTCTCAGATCCTTAAGTGTCTTGTGAAGCTCAAGTTCAGATAAGGAAGCTAAATATTAAACCAAGAAAACGAAGCCCCGGGAGTTCGTTATCATTTAGCCGTATGAAGCGGATAGTCCCGATTTGACCCGGTTCCACCATTTGTCTCTCCTTGAAGCTCAAATCCAAGGTTTTGACTGTTCTACTTCGGCTACTACCCCTTATTAATGTTCATATGATCCTAAATATACTCTTGTTAAGTTTCAAACTCAATTCATGTCATTTTCGTTTTGATCATAACCGTTACACCGAAACCCTAATTTGTGTTTTTCTTAAAACTATATGTTATAATGATTAAATTATTTTTATATCTATCCTTGATGCTTAACTATGTTAAAAATAACTACTTTATTGATTAATGAAGGAATTTGACCTTAAAACCGCGCGTTTACGTTTTGAAACCCTAATTTGACCCGTTTTACTTCCTAGCTTAACGAATCATTAAATTAAACTTGTGTTATGTTAATAAAACTTCATTTTTTAGTTTATTTAACTATAAACTGCTATTGAAATGTTAAAATAAGATTGGCATGGCAATTTGGATATGTTTTGTATTATATTCTGGCAAGTGGTATATATCGTAAATTTTAGAAACATATAATAAAGGACTAAAAGTGTGCATTTTACAAAAGTTTTAATATAGGGGTCTTATTATGGCCTTTTTCAAAAGTCCCAAGGTTTACTTGGTGGTATATCTTTCAAAGTTGAAGGACCAAAGTTGTAAAAATGAAACCCTAGGGGTCTACTTGCAATTTTCCAAACCCCAGGGTCTAAAATGTAACATTTTGAAAAAGTATAAAAACATATTCAAAACATTACCAGACATAACATAATTAACATTTGATCTGTGCTTAACATTTCAAGATATTGAATAAAATGCTTATTACGATCATCCGGAAGAATATTGTACCAAATAATAGGGAGCTGCATATTAAGAGGTTTCATCTTGGTATTACGTTCTGATGAGTTGTGGGGTTTTACAATTTAAAGTGCCTGCTCTCAAACGTTTATGAATGACTGTGAATTATATGCCTGAACGGTGATACAATAATTCAAACTCTTCAATCAAACAACAATTTAAAATAAAGTTCTAAAGTACATTTTTCCTAAGAACTTGAATATTCTACTAGGTTGTGGGACGTGGCTGGTTTACTAATATTTTGCTTTATCAACTTCCCGGTTAAGATTGTGATCAGGTCGTCAGCTTTCAATTTCAGGAAATTTATTTATTACATTACCTACCGGTGAAGTCATAACTCGCCTTTACTTATTTTACATGTTTATAACCCGGGAGGGGGACACATGCTTGTACAAACTCTTTTACTATCTCATTTACTTATAACAATATGATTACTTTTCAAAGACTTAGTGAATACATTCAATCTTTTCATAAACCCGTGAGGGGGATACTTGCTATAAATTACGAATACAAGTTACATGCTATCGTGACATATCATTACAATTGCTGTCTAAGTTATCTATCCTACAAGTCGTTAAATTTGACTTCAAGTCGTTAAATTGACTTTAGATATTAATGTGTAATTTTAAATCCTACAAGTCGTTAAATTTGACTTCACGCATTAAATTGACTTTGGTTCTTAATTGTTTAGTGTAATAAATCCTACAAAGTTGTTAAATTTTGACTTCAAGTTGTTAATTGACTTTGGTGGATATTAATTTGTTGATATTATGGCTTTTCAATGTTGTTAATTGACTTTGGATATTAATAAGTTGATAATTATGAGTCCTCAAGTTGTTAAAATTTGACTTTGGTATTAATATGTGATAATTATGAGCTCTCAAGTGTTTTTAAATTGATTTGGATGTTAATATATTGATATTATGAGTCTTTCAAGTCGTTAAAAATTGACTTTTGTTATGATAATATGTTGGTTGACATGAGAACAAGACATCAGACCAAACAAGACAATTAACGGGATAATACATTGATGTTACTATGATTCATTTCGATTATTATAATAAGGGTATATAATAACATGACCAAGATCATAACGATATCATTTCATAATAAATTGTGGTTATACAAATATTATACTATTACGTTGTATTCAAAAACTATTATATCAAATAATGATTGCATCAACCATTGTCGTTGGACTTTTTAGCATGTCTATCTAGGTAATTGAGCAAGGTTGGGTTTGGCAGGAGTGTCATGGACTTAGAAGATGCTGAACTGTTATCATTCAAACATGATGTTGTAGTTTTGGGACCTTTTCATTTTGTAAAATACTTGATTATAATGAATGAGTTGATAACTAATTTTTCCAACAAAACTTTTCTTTAAAAGTTGTTTTCTATTATTATGATTTGTTGTATCCATGAAGTAATACCCAGAAGATTAGCTTCCGCTGCTTATTGTAAAAATAGGGTGTGTTATAGATGGTATAGAGCTCATGGTTATAGTGAACAAGGGTAAAACCTTTACTATAAACCACATTTCATTTTTTCGCCATTCAAGGTCCTCCGTGCACTACATTCCTGAAACAAGTTTGTAACTATAACATAATCTTTATACTATTACATAAATAACTTATGTTATTTACGACTGGGTTATTAACAGAACGATGTCTTCTCCCAACCACTTTACTTCTGATATTAAGGATGCTTTTTCCTCTATGAATATTCTTAACTATACTTCGGTTTCACCGGATTATTTCCCAGCTTCATCAGGAAGCAGTTCTTTTAACTCTTCAAAAAACTCTACAGATTATATGATCCCACTAGTATTCTTATTTTTCTACAATAATCCTTGTTTGAAGGACATAAAGATTTATGCCTAATCCTTCTATAATCCTCCTAACCTCTAAGCCACTACCTTGACAAACTCTATAAGGAATTACTATTTCATCACCCAGATCTATTACTCCACCAGCTATTTTGACTCCATCTCCGGTATTACCACCATCATTATTATTTAATCCTCGATATTCTTTGTTTCCTGAAGAAAATGTACACCTTAAGAAGCGGAAATCCATTCCCCATCTTTCGTCTCTCAATTACGTTATCTAATTATCCCGAATCCAACTTGTGATTTGTATCACAATCTTCCTCAGTTTATATCTACCACCTCAGTATTTGAAATGAAAATGTAATTAAGATGTTATTCTGAAACATCATCAATGATATTTTGAATTACTTAGATGAACTCTATCTCACCACATCGAGGAAAAATAGAGGAATGACGTATTGATAGAAATGGATCATACGAAGGAATGTGACGGAACTAAAGACGAACTCAGAAAATCCGTACTCAGATTATCAAACTTCAAAAGAAGCAATTAGGGCAAAAGGATAAGATTGCCTTTGCTCACTACAGAATTTCTGATCTTGAACAAATCATTGAGAAATTCCTAAGCCTCGTCACTAAACAGATCAGGAGGATCTTTAGGATGTCATCTACCGGCTCAGAATCAACAAACTCTTAGAATAAGTCCTAGCCATGGGATGTGTGGTATAAATAAAAACGCTTGTCAAATCCTGACTATGTACAGTAAAAAAGGCAAGTTATTTATAAAGGAAATCCCGTTTCATACCTTATGTTTCCAATTATCTCTCTCTTCCATATCTCTCCATCATTTGTATTTATCTCGTCTTCATGAATCATACCATAATTCTAAGTGCTTAAATCCAAAAATAAGGCATTTCTCTAGAATTTTAAGCATCACATTTTTTCTTTATAGTATTACCTTTCTACACTTGTGATGTCATTTCTTACTACATGTTTCTCTTATGTTGATAGATGCCTCCAAGAAGGACGGTCAACCATCCGAAACAAGCCATAACTTTAGATGCCATCGGCAACTGATTGTGATCATCCTACAGCCATGGAAAGCACAGACTGCTTGCCATAGCAAGTGTAGTTAATCCAACAATCTTAACTGTAATCCTGGCAATAAAAACGGAAACTACAAAGAGTTTATCAGCTGTCAACCTTTCTGCTTTAATGGTACGGAAGGAGCAGTAGGCCTTATTCGCTGGTTTGAACGAACTGAATCAGTATTCTCTCGAAGCAGATGTGCTGAGGAAAATAAAGTAACATTTGCTACTGGTACTTTAACTGATGATGCCTTGTCCTGGTGGAATGCATAATGTCTCCAACCTATGGGAATAAAGCAAGACTAACGAACCACCTGGACTGAGTTAAAAGGCTTTGACGAATAATGTATTGTCCCGAACTGAGTTTAGAAAATTGGAAGAGGAACTTTTCCAATCGACAGTTGTAAAGGAGAAAGATCTTAAACCCTATATGTTTAGAAGATTCAAGAATTAACACCTTGTGTCCAAACATTGGTGCCAAACAATGTGAAAACTCTTGGAGATTTTTCGGCGGTCTACTCGTAGCATTGAAGGAAACGTTACTGGCCTAGAAACCTCAAACTTTGGAGGAAGCCATCAAACATATCCAGAGGTTAATGGATCAGATAATAAAACTCACGATTTATGCAAGAATACCATAAATCATAAACGAAAATTGAAGATAAGCAGAAACACCATCGACAAAACAACAACTACCCCAAATACACAACACAATAACCACTTCAACATAGCAAAAATGCAACAACCAAAATACAAACAATCACAACCGTAACGATGATTACCACCACCAGCAGAATAAAAGACAAGAAACCTTCAAAACTTATACTACCACCAATGGATATGCTGGAAACATTCTCTTATGTAAGAGATGTAGACTACATCACATAGGACCTTGCAGTGTCAAGTGTCAGGTTTGCAACAAGATAGGTCACCAGTCCAAGTACTGCAAAAAACAACAGGGGCTACATGGAAGCATTACTTAGAGATGAGCTTGATACTCTAGAAACAAATCTCGAAGATATTAACTTCATCTGAATTCTCTTCAATTGAAAAACTAATCATCAAGCTACAATCCTTGTCATTTGTTACTTTATTCTAGGAAACCTGCTACGAGGATCCGTAGCTAAGTATTCAACCTCTTTTAGAATTTTCATATGTAAAGTTATAATAGAATTATAAAGTGATAATTCCATTACATCTTGTTCATCTGGTTGAGTATCAAAACTCTCAATTCTATCATGTTCAAACTCTGAATTCTCTCCTACATACCTTTGAAAACATAATTATCATCCTTGATTTATGGCGTCGTACCCATCAACATTCAATAATATATTAACAATGCATGATCATATCATTTTTCGTCCCTATGCCATTATCGTGTTTTTTTACTTAGGTAAGCCGATGTATGATCATGGGCAATCTAGCAAGTTTAGCCTGGATTTGATCCCGGTTAAATTTTCTAGGAGGATCACCGTCTTCTATCTCACCATTGAATTTAAGTGATATCCTCTATTTATGGGGCTTCTTTAAGAATCTTCTGTGGCCAACATAAGTTGTTTTGCCTAACACACGTACAGATGGAGTGTCTTTATTACATGTAGGGCATGCCAAGTAACCTTGCCCACTCCACCCAGATAAACTACTTCTAGCAGGAAAATCATTAATGGTCCATAATACCATCGCTCTCATATTGAACTTCTAGCCTGTAGCAACGTCTATAGTCTCGACACCTTTTAGTGCCCATAAAACCTTTAGGTCATCAATCAAATGCCTCAAGTAAACATCAATGTCCTTTCCTGGGGATTTAGGGCCAGGAATTAACAACGTCAGAATAAAAGAACTCTCTTTCATACATAACTACGAAGGCATATTGTATGTTGTCAATATCACCGGCCACATGCTATAAGCCTGATTAAGGTTGCCGAACGGATTGAAACCATCAGCAGCCAACCCTAATCGAACATTTCTTGGTTCTTTTGCAAAATTCGGATACTTGGTGTCAAATTTCTTCCACGATCTACCATCAACCGGGTGTTGCATCTTACCGGGCTACGTACACTTTCCAATAGCATGCCAAGTCATTTCCTTTGCAGTGTGACGAGACTTGTACAAACGTTGTAGTCTAGGAATGATCGAAAAGTAACGTATAACAACCCAAGAATTTTCATCAACCTATTTTACTATTATCACAATTATACGGGGAAATTTTTCGCTTTATTACATTACTTGCATTGTCAATGTCTCAGTATGTCATGTAACTTGCATAACTAAAGTAGATGAGCTCACGCAACCTATCTATGGCAATATTGTCTTCATATATGTCAATCAAACATCATAATATCATTATTACAAGGTACATTATTCCTAAAAGGTACCATTTGCAACATCATATCAAAACGGGCTTTAAACCATTATCGGATGCCCTAAACCCTAATCTCATGGAAGGGTTAACCCCTAAAGTGAATGCACAAGCTACTAAATCATATGTACAAGTAATATGATATCTCATTTGAAATATAAAATCTCTTCAAGTCAAAGTACAAATCTCTAAAAGCTCAATGTACAAGTCATTAAGCATGATCTCTAAAATAGCCGTTTTACCTCCGTTTTCATTCTAATTTCTTCACCACCACTTAAGCAAGTTACTACACTCATTTTACAAGGTGTAAACCCTAAATATTCTATTCATAAGCTTTCATACATCTTTTTACACTCAAAACCCTAATTCAAAACCCTAAACCCTAAAACCGAGCTAGTTTCTAAACCATGACCTGTTTCTTGGCTTTTATCCATTGTAAACCCAAACCAACACTCAAATAAGTTGTAAAAACTTATTTTACAATCATATCAATCCTATTCAATCATTATTTCATCATTACTTCATCATTTTACTTCACTTGTACGTAAAACATATCCTAGAAACCCTAAATGTACCTAATTGGTTCATTTAACCCGTTTACTCGTTTTAAACCATTCTAATCCCAAATAACCAACCAAGGGCCATTGTAAACTCATAAAATGAGTTTATAAATCATTATCTATCATTAACTTGGCAATGTGTAAGAAATCAAAGCCTAGAAAACCTTAACGAATCCAGAAAACCCTAATTATGCCCTAATTATCATTTTGACCCGTTTTCTCATTTTCTATCCATTTCAATTCAAACCACTTATCATTTCTCGTTAATTATCCAATATATAAGCCTCATGAACACATATTAACAATTACATTGCATTTATATGCGAATTTTAAGCTTTGAAACCCATGAAAACCTTAAACGAGCCCTAGTTAAACCCATACTCCTATTTCTTCATTTTTAACCCATTTTAACCCAAACGAATTGCTAATCTTTGCTAATTACTTTAATACCAGACCTTAACAACCTTTTTCATCTATCCTTGATCATTATAAACACAATGTACCTTGGAAAGACTCTTGAAAACCATGCCGAGCCCAAATCTGATCCGCACCCTTTGTAACTTCATTTTGACTCACTTAAACTCTCACCATGTGCAAATGACCACCCAAGATACCTTATATACTCTTTATAGCAGCTTACTAATCAGCTTTGACCACTCCATGGTCAAGAATGAAGGCACCATGTGCTTCTTTTTCTTCTCTTTAGCCACGGCAGCAAGAAGAGAAATACAACACATCTAAGCTACTCCTAGACCTTCCACTCCTCATTTTCTAGACTTAACACATCTCATACTATCTTATACATGTGTCTAGATCAGAAATGAGGCCTTGCTTACTCCTCTTGAACTTGCACAAGTATAAATAGAAGCCATCCTTGAAAGAGATTATATATTTCAAATGAAATAGTTAAATTACTTTTACATATGCATTTAGAGCTTGTGGCATTCACATACGGAGTTAACTTTCATTATGTTAGTTTTAGGGCAGCCGATAATGGTTTAAAGCCCCGTTTTGTTATAATGTGCAAATGTAACTTTTTAGGATCATTGTACCTTGTAAAACTGATATTATGAATAGACTTGATATGTATGATGTTTGCTTGACATATATGAAGATAGTATTTGCCATCATGTAGGTTTCGAGTCCGTTAACTTGAGTATGCAGGTTATATTAGCATATTGCATAGTTTAATGGCAAAGTAATGTAATGTTATAAAGCGAAAAATTTCCCTGAAAAAGTGAGTTCATATATAACGATAATTGTACATCATCTAACATAATAATGGATATTTACATTATGAAATATTGTGGGTTGTTATAGCCTCCTACCCCTTTAACAGAAATCTCATCTCGAGATTTATTGAACTTGTGGAGCAAAGTGAGTGTCTTAAAAAGACGATGATATTAGACACGAATTTCGCTTCACATTTTCCCTTTTCGAAAATTTCTCCCCGATGTAAACTCTGGTCCTCCTTTTAGAGTGTCCATCGTACTTTTGATTAAGAAATACACTTCGCTTGAGTGCATATCTCACGTCCATAACTTCTACTGGTTCTTCTACAAATGTATGAGTTTGTCGTCGAGTTTAAGTCTTTTATTGGAAAAAACGAAAAATTCGTCGGATAAGACATGTTCTTGAGATTAGAAACGTGGAAAGTATTGTGGATACTACTAAGCTCTTCAGGAAGCTCTAGTTTGTACGCCACTGGGCCAATTCGTTCAAGAATTTTGAATGTCCAATGAATCGTGGATTAAAGCTTTCCTCGTTTCCAGAATCGAAAGATACCCTTGCGAGTGATTACTTACACATAACACGATCGCCAACTGAATTCTAAAGGCTTTTGCCTTACATTGGCGTAACTTCTTTGTCTATCTCTTGCAGCTTGCAAGCATTGACAAATTTGTATGATCTTTTCAGTGGTTTCTTGAATTATTTCTGGAACTGTAAGTTGAGAATCTCCAACTTCAGCCCAGCAAACAAGTGATCTACACTTTCGTCCATAAAGTGCTTCGAACGGTGCTGCCTTGATACTGGCATGATAACTGTTGTTGTATGAAAATTCTACCAATGGTAAATGTTTATCCCATCCTTTTCTGAAATCTATGACACAAGCTCGTAGCATGTCTTCGAGTGTTTGGATGGTTCTTTCACTTTGTCCATCGGTAGGGTGATATGTTGTACTCATGTCTAATTGAGTACCTAAAGCATTTTGTAGTGATTGCCAGAATCTGGATGTGAAATGGCTGTCACGATCCGAGATGATAGAGATTGGCACGCCATGTCGAGAGACTATTTCTTTGATGTATAACTCATAATAGTTTTCCATACTATCAGTCGCCGAAGGGAATGAAAATGCGCTGATTTGTAAGACGATCGACAAATGACCCAGAATGGCATCATGTCTAGTTAGGTTTTTGGGTAGCTTGTGACGAAATCCATTGTTATTCTTTCCTATAGCCACAAATGAATTCTGGTTGTACCAATAAGCCGGATGCTTTTGACATTCTGCTTTAAACTCTAGAACTGTCAAACACTTGCCTAACATATTCTGGCGATGATTGCCTTCATCGTTAGGCCACCAATAGAGTGTTCATTATCATGGTACATCTTATCAGAACCCGGGTGAATAGAATATTTTGATTTATGAGACTCATGCATGATTAAGTCTCTCAAATCGCCAAAAAGTAGTAACCAGCTTCGTTTTTTGATACAACGAGTTCCATCAGGACAAATTTCAAATGATTTGTCCATTCCTCATAGGTTCTCGTTTTTGACATTTTCTTCTTTGAGGGCTTCATTTTGGGCTTTCAGAATTTGAGATGGTAATTTTGGATGAACGGTTAAGATTAATGATCGAACTTGGAGGGGTTTGATTCTTTTCTTTTGACTTAAGGCATCTGCTACAACATTTGCCTTCCCGGGATGATAATAAATCTCACAATCATAATCTGCGAGTAATTCTAACCATCGACGTTTCCTCATATTCAATTCTTTTTGACGAAGAATATGTTGA
>BQNB010102548.1:0-24220 GCA_026074375.1 Tanacetum coccineum | reverse complement strand
TCGAGGAAACAGAAATATTTATTTCCCGCGAGTCTTTCTAACATTTGATCCATAAACGATAAGGGAAAATGATCTTTTGCGGCTGCTTCATTGAGTTTACGATAATCGATGCATACTCGTCAACCCGTAACGGTTCTTGTTGGGACAAGTTCATCATTTTCGTTTGTGACAACTGTAATACCTCCTTTCTTTGGTACACAGTGAATAGGACTAACCCAAGGACTATCGGCAATTGGATAAATAATACCGGTATCCAAGAGTTTTACGATTTCTTTCTTAACAACTTCTTGCATATTTGGATTTAACCTTCTTTGTTTTTGGGCAACTGGTTTCTTGTCATCCAGAAGTTGTATCTTGTGTTTACAGAATGATGGGCAAATACCAGGAATGTCACTTGTTTTCCAAGCAAAGGCTTCCTTATGTTTTTTAAGGACGAATACAAGTTTGCTTTTGTTTTGAGTAGATAGTCGAGATGATGATGGTTCTTCCAGAAATACATATTCTAAGTTATCAGGAAGAGGTTTGAGTTCAAGATCTGTAGGGGGTTCTTCGAGAGATGTTTTGATTTTATAATCGGTGTTGATTGTGATTTTTTCAAATGGTGGTTCTTCGGTGTCGGATTCAGATTCAGAATTTTCATCGGCAGTCATTGCTATGAATTCGTCGAATTCAAAAAATATTTCTTCTTCGAGAAGGGTTCCTTCGATGGAATGGAGGATTTTGCTTCCTTCGTCTAGAAGAGTGTCGAAATCTTCTTCTAAAATTTCATCGATAACATCGATACTAAAACAGGTATCATCGTTTGAGTAAGAGTATTTCATTGCAGAGTCGATATTAAAGATCATTCGTTCAGTCCCAACTCCAAGATTGATTTGTTTCTGTTTGACTCGAATAACTGCATCAACGGTGTGAAGAAAAGGTCGTCCCAAGATGAGGGGAACTTTATTGTCTTCTTTCATTTCGAGAATAACAAAATCAGTAAGAAAGGTGAATTTACCAACTTCAACGAGCATATTTTTAGCTATTCCAAAAGGATATTGGAATGATCTGTCGGCTAATCTTACGCTCATTTTGGTAGGTTTAAGAGTTTCAAGAGATAGTTTTGCATATAAGGATATGGAATTTTTGTTGAAATTACATGGAATAAGAAAACTGAACTTTCATCGCTAAGGAAAGCGGCATAAATTTGTTCAATTTTATGTTTGTTGCTTATGAGTTCTTTGAGAAATTTTCCATAATTAGGCATTTCGGCTAATATGTCGACAAGAGGTACGTTGATTCGAACAACTCGGATCATGTCGAGAAATTTTATGTATTGGGCCTCTATTTGTTCTTTTCTAAGGCATTGAGGATACGGGATCTTTGGTTTGTATGGTTTGGGTAACGGTGTTTCTTTGACTGGTTTTGTGGTTGAGTTTTTGGTTGTGGTGTAGGTTCATCGTCTTCATCATCACTATCGAAGTTGATAGGGTTTTCGGAATTATTTTATTGATCATTCGGGTTATCTGGTGGATTATAGGATTTAACACTTCTTGTGAATACGACATTTACATGTTCATTACGAGCTTGCGGTGGTTGGTAAGCTTTGCTACCTCGTGGGTTTGGTTGAGTGTTGCTTGGAAGAGATCTAGAAGGTCGACAAGATTGCTTGTTAGCGAGTCTGTCGAACTTAGTTTCAAGATTCTGGATTGAAGCTTGATGATTTTTTGCTACTATTTCGAGTTGAGTTTTGAGGTCCATGAATGTTTCTTTGACAAAGGCATTGGTTGATTGCTGAGATTTCATGAAATCGTTAAATTATCTTTAAAGATCATATGGTTTGTCATCGGTGTTGGATCGATAGTTGTCTTGGTTGTAATCATTCCGTTCTTTTGAACACCAATTATCGCGATTCGAGTCTCAGTCGCGATAATCATTGTAAAAACGAGTCTTACGGAAAGTTTGCATGAATTTAACTTCTTCTTCATAGGACATAGGCATGTCATCATTGTTAAGATCGGGTGTTGGTTGTTTAGCACGAGATTGGAGTTCTTTATACTGAGCATCCATTTTAATGGTCATGGCATCCATTCGGGCCATAATTTTGTCAGTATCGGAATTACTGCTACCTTCATCAGCGAAAGCAATGGTTTTCTTAAGAGATGTTTTGGTTTTTTGATTTTAAGCCTAATCGAGCTTGAGTAAGACTTTATCTTCGAAAAGCTGATAAGCTTGATTTGGTGTTTTATAGAGGAAAATACCACCCGCTGCGGCATTCAGAACTTATTGGGTTATTTCACTGAGACCATGATAAAAGATTTTTGATAATATTGCCTTTGGACAGATTATGACCATGGCAATTTCGGAGCATTTCTTTCATTCGAAGCCAATCATCAGTTAGAGATTCGTTTTCATGTTGAGAAAAGGCACGGATTTCTCCGAGGAGTTGGTCAAAAAGAGCTGGGAGAAAGAATCGGCTAATGAAAGCAGTTCGAAGTTCATCCCATATTTTAATAGTTCCTTCATTGAGTTCGTCCAACTATGTTTTTGCTTCTCAAGTAAGTGCTAGGGGAAACATCATCAGGCGGACAACTTTATTTTCAGTATCTCTGTATTTAAACATATCGCATATTCCAAGGAATTCATGAATGTGTTTATGAGGATCGGTTTTGGTTCTACCATCAAATTGGTTTCCTTTTACAAGGGTCAAGTGGTTACCTTTAATAGCAAATTCGTTAGCGGTTTCAGGAATAGTGATTGCTGAACCGGGAGTCGGAGCGACAACACGGTCGGCAACCCACATGGGTTCATCATCCATTGGATCGTAATTTCAAAGAATGTCAAGAAAGTGACGAAAGTAATTGATGTTGAGAATTGGCGGACAGACAATTCTCGGGTGTTGTGGTGGATTGTTTCTTTGATCGTATGGAACTATTCTGTTTCGTCGACGAAATCTTCTATTCAGAGTGCATTCAGGTTCGGGTAAAGCTTCAACAAGTTCAGAATTGGAAGCACGTGTATGCATACAAGGGAGAAATTGTTTGGGGTCAGTTTGCTAGAAAACTGTACAGTGATTTTTTAAAAAGTAAGGGAGTTAAAGTAATTTTCCAGGGTTGACTACATAACAGCTTAAAAATCCTCGGCAGCGGCGCCAAAAACTTTGATGTGTTTTAAAAGCTTTAACTAGAAAATAACTTTGTGTTTTATCAATGATAATAAAGATGACTACTCGGATAGTTGGAAATAATTTATAAGTATTGGAAATGATTAGACCACGAAGGTGGAACCTTAATTTATAAAAAGGATTTCTTGTCAGATTACGTTTTCACAAACTAACTTAATTAACACAAGACTTATATTTAGTTAACTAGACCAAATGTGTCACTTAAATAATCTAGTTACTAGTATATCAAAGCTTATTTGTTTATCAAATTACGAAAGTGGATTTCTCGGCACAAACGATAAAGATCATAGACAAATCTTTAAAACCACATAAATCATAAGGGGTCTCTTGACCTATACCGATATGATTATATAATTTAAGTTGATAATCAAAGATGGACAAGATAAGATATAATAGGATTTCAACATAAGCTTGAGATTAAAAGGATCACGATCATACCTGTTGGGATCTTAGATTTGATGATTACAAAACTAAATATGCAAAATTGAAGAAAGATGAAACAACAAGGATTTAATGTAAAGTATTAAGTTAGCTTCCTATGTAAGCTAGGTTTTCTTGTAAACCCTCTATATAAAGGGTATTAGAGGCATCTGTTAGATATCCATCATAGTTAGATCTCTCCAATGAGAGTCTAATAGTTAGCTTATTAGTAGTTAGCTTATTAGTTAGTTTATAGTTTATTATTAGTATGAATAAAGAAAACCTTGTGATAACATTGATGTTCTTATTTGTTATTCCGCTGTGCTTCATGTCATTCAATGTTATTATATCCTAGATGGGCAAAACGATCTATGAAGCCTACAATCAGGTTTCCACAATTGGTATTAGAGCCTCGTGGCTCTCGATCTAGGGTTTTTGTACAAGGTTATTATGTTAATTTTTTGATTTTTAATAAAATGCGTATTTGATGATTTTAGGGTTTTTACCAAACCCGTTATGTTTTATGGCCCAACATAACAAACCGTGTGTTTTATGGTGTTAGGATCACATAAATGGACCCAAACAAAGAAGCTTCGGTCACTCGAAGTTACAAGACAAAAGTCTAGCTCGAAAGACTATGTTAATTAATGTTTATTATGTATAAGGGCCAAGATGTAAAAAGCCCAAATAGAAAGCCCTAAAAGGCAAATCCTTTTAGTATAAATAGACCTAGTCTTAGTCAAAATTAGGTTAGCTACTTCATTATCATTTTTCATCTTTTAGAGTTTGTAGCAACTCTTTGTTTCATTTTTCAATCAAAAGTTCTTTAATGTTTAATCTTTCTTTTGCCATTGATCTTGTGATTTCATCCATGGAATGATCTAGGGATCCTACAATTGGTATCAAGAGCCTACAAGATTGATGTATTGATTTGATTTGGTTTGTATTTTTTTTTCTTATTTCCTTCTTGATCTCGAAATATAAAAAAAAGGGGGTTTATGATTATTTGTTTGTTTTGATTCTTGATTCAAAGATGGTTTATGTTTAATCTAATATCAATCAAACCATCTTGTTAGCAATCAACGATCTAGTATTTTTTCCTTTGTTCTTGTTGTTTTGGTTCGAAAAGTGTTAAAAAAAGACGTAGCGATCGAACGAGTTCTAGCTGTTTCGATCGAACGAGTGGAATTCAAGATTGATCGAACGAGTGGAATTCAAGGTAGGACCGAACGAGGGGAAAACAAAAGGATCGAACAAGCTTCATCGAACTAGAAGGTTTGAACTAACGGTTCGAACGAGTCGATCGAACAAGACGATCGAACGAATTGATCGAACAAGACCTTCGAACAAGCGATCGAACGAGTGGATCGAACAAGCGATCGAACGAGTGGATCGATAAGAGGGGGGGGTTGGAGTCGAACAAGGGTAATCGAACGAGACAATTCGAACGAGACGATCGACGATACGATCGACGATCGATCGAACGATACGATCAACGAGACTGATCGAACGAGACGATCGAACTAGACGGATTCGTCCGAACCTAGACGCATTTCAGAAAAGCAAAAATATTTTTGTGTCGGGATTGTTCTGTGAAATTTTTATACCAGCTCGAAAACCGCCCAACGGTCAAGATCTTACTCTTCGCGCGAAGGGCCCTGTCATTTTGACTTTGAGGGGGAGATTGATAATTTTAAGCTCCCATTCTAGATCAAAACCCATTCACAAGTTTCATACTTTTGATCGGGGGAGAAAATGTGACTTAAACATGTAAAAACGGATAATTAATGATTCGATTGATTCTAAAATGCTAAAGTCCTATCCATGCATGTGCTAAACATCTTTCGATTATCGACGCACATGTGTAGGGGGAGCATAAGTGTTAATATGATCAAAAATGTCAAGGTACCAAAAGTTTGTGTTATACACAAGTATCTTGATAAATGACAAAGAATCTTTTGTTTCATGTTCGTGAAAGTGATCTTATGGAATGCTGAGGAAAGAGATGTTGTACCACCAGGGTATTCGTATGAATGCTCATGCCTGGTCTTCGGACTGCGCCCACTAGTGAAGTGGATTTCCATAAATGTACTTGTACAAGTTTGGATTTCCCAAGGCACTTCATATCTTTCGGGATATATTTCAAAACATCATCAGAAGCATTCTGATTTAAACTTTCGTTTGTGCCCCAAACAAATTTTATAAGCACATCGAATGTTTTTCAAATCATTTTTGCCACAGGCCTTCTACGGTACTTAATTGTATTAAGAAGTAAAACGCTGAAAAAGGAATTGTACGGTATAGTCAGCAGATAGTAACTGTACTGACTCACTCTTTACCATTCTATTAGTAGAAATACTATTAGTGTGTTAGTCTTCGGACATCTGGTCTAGAGAACGGCGAACATTAGGGAATCTGATACTTAGGTATTAGAGGAACTAGCTTGTCACGTGCCAGAAAACCTGTCAAGAAGGTTCTTAGAATGAATCTATCTGATCACAGGTGCAGTATTCGTACTGTAATCATTGATCCTCACGGAATCAGAGGTTAATATAACCGACCAGATTGAGTATCATCTATACTCGGTCCCTTCAAAAATATAAAACCTTTGTGTGTTCACAAAATGTATTTCTCGAACACATTAAGTGGAATTTACATATCAAAATGTTTTGTTGGTAACTAAATTGTTCTATCATGGCGAATGACGACTCAAAGTATCCGATACAAGATATGCTCATATCCTTACTCACATATCTGAAGAAATCAAGAAAGTTTACATACAAAGCTTCCGCACAATCTCTGAAAATCAATGTCTTCTTCAAATGCTAAACGTTATGGAGATTAGAAGAAGATACATCATCAAAGCTTTCCAGATTCCAACAGATATGAGCATGTGAGACTAAAGATCAGCGTATGGCAAAGTCAAAGTGAAAGAAGATCACAAAGTAATTCAGAGAAGTAAAGCTTAAACAAGTCAAAGATCAAGATCAAGTCATCACATCAAGTTCTGAAGATCATGATCAAGGTGTTAAAGATTGAATTACCAAAGCACAACAAGTGAAGTACCCTATCAACAACGAGCTAAAGAGACAAGCACGAGTGAGCTTCAAACAACTTCTCATGACCTCATCTAGGGGGAGATTGTTAGGATCACATAAATGGATCCGAACAAAGAAGCTTCGGTCACTCGAAGATACAAGACAAAAGTCTAGCTCGTTAGTTGGTTAATTATTTAATGTAATTGGGCTAACAAAGAAAAAGCTTAAAAAGCCCATCAAAAGCCTAGAATGGGCATAACCTTGTTAGTATAAATACACCTAGTTTAGTCAAAATTAGGTTAGACATTATTAGAGTTTGTAGCAACTCTTAGTTTTTCGTCATTATTGTGAGGGTTTCTAGCCACCAAAAGATTTTGTTTTTCTTTCAATCATCAATAAAGTTCTTAATTTTATGCATCTTGATTCTACACATAATTGTTAAGGATTCGTATGAATGATCATGGAACCTACAAAGGAGTATGCTAGAACTCTACCATTGTGCAACAAGTGCAAGTTTCATCTCAATGGTTTGTGCACGGTAAAGTACGCAAACTGTAAGAGAGTTGGCTACTTAACCCGAGACTGTAGGAGTCCTGCTGCTACTAACAATTAGAGAAACCTCACTTGCTATGAATGTGGGAATCAAGGGCACTACAAGAGTGATTGCCCAGAATTGAAGAATCGAAACCATGAAAACCAAGCTAAAGGTATCGAAGCACGTAGAATGGTGTATGCCTTAGGAGGAGGAGAAACCGATCAAGACCCTAACAGCATTAAAGATGATATCAAAGATTAAAAGAGAAAGTTGTCTCGCTTTGTCTAGTGAACCCTAAGTTGGACCTATCTTAGACTTTATCTCCTTAGAAGTTCTCGTTGTATTTCACTTAAATTTCCGTTGTACTGAATGATTTTAAGTATCTATCAAATTAACGTATTATGAAAACGTCAATTCTACTTTAACTCTCTATAATTTTTTTACAAATCACTCCTACAATTATTATGATATTATGGTATGTGCTTAATTACACATACCACTTTCCATTAAAAACGGACATAAATGACTAAAAACGTACCAAAAATACATTGTATTTGTATGTTTTGCATTTGTATTGTGCTGGAAATGGATATTCAAGAAAAGGACAAAAAGAAAGCCAAAAACAACAAAGCCAAGCACAGAATGGAAAAGACAAAGTCAAATCAAGGCCAAAGTCAGTCAAAGTCAAAAAAAGTCAACAGGAAAGTCAACCCCAAAAAAAGTCTATAGTCAAATAAAGAAAATACAACTTGAGGGACTAAAATTGCCAAACCTCAAGTTGCATTACAAGGGCTGAAATTGCATTCCGGGTGAAGTATAACTTTAGGGGCTAGTTCTGCCAAACCCCTAAAGTTGTATCATAAAAGGGCGAAGTTTACAATGAAGTTATAAGAGATGAGAGACCAAAGCTGCCAACTTACCCAAAACCATTTTTCCCACCCAACTAAACCCAAGAACAACTCACAGGTGTCTTCCCACCCTTTTAGCCTACAACCTCTACAACCCCTTGGGTAAGACATTTCCCCCTCCTCCACTATCTCCCCCCAGCTTTATAATTACCATGTTGGCAATCCTTTACCACTTTCCAAGCTTTTCAATGGCTGTGATTGACTCAAAAGAAGCACAAAAGAAATTAAAGGCTGGGATTTGTTTGAGAATCTCCTCACACAACAAGCACACTTGTTTTTTTTGTCTCTACATAGAAACACAGAAGAAAGCACAACTGGAAGACCCAAGGAAGAAGTTTTTAGTATAAATAGGGCCATTGTAACCCAAGAAAAAGGGTCGTAGTTTAGTAGTCATTTTTATCTAGTTCTTAGTTAAATTTCAGCTTATTTTTATGCAATTTTATTTTTCCAAGTCTTGTAACTTTAATTTTCGTCTTAATGCAAATTTGGAGTTTTTAAGTTAATTCATGATTCTCTGTATTTCCTTTGTTAAAAGTTCTACTTAATATGTTTTAAGTCTTATAAAATCATATAAGTCATTTGTCTTGATTCAAATACTAAGAATCTAAGTAAAGTCACAAAAAAGTCCACACTCAAATATACCACAGCTTATGGATGATAAGCCAGTTCTGGATGGGCTTATGGACTCTCACTAGCTTGTTTTATACAAGCTAGAGCTTGTAGACTCTTTGTTTAACCCTGTTTTGAGCAAGGGAGTTGTAAGTTTTTATTCTTCTTATTTTGCTTATTTACTGTAGAACTGCTTATTAGTGCTTATTTGTTACTTATATTTGCTTATTTATGCTTTAACATGATGTTTAGTGCTTATCTTGCTTAGTTGTTAGTTTAAAAATAGTTTGTGTCAACTTTCATAGTTAGTACTGGTAGTATGTTTAGTTAATACTGTTGGACTGATTTAGCTTATTTAAGTGCTTATTCTTGATTGAAGTCTGCTTATAAGTGTCTTAATTTGTTATTTGATAATCTGTTTTTAACAAACTAGGATCAAATCAGCTTAAATAAAAAGAAAAATGATTTTTGAAAACCTTAAGGGGTGTTTGGAACAAGCAGTACTAACCCATAGTTAGTACTGCTAGTTCTATATTTGGATTTTTAAAGCTAATTTCTGCTTATTTAAGATTTCCTTAGCTTTTTAGAGTAGATTAAGCCCATTTTCCTTGACTGTCTTTAGTAGAGCTTACTTTAGCTTATTCACCTTTTCAAAGCAATTTTAATAGTTTATCAGTTTATAGTTTTTTAGCTTATTTGCTATTGTAGTTTATTCTAGTGGCTTATTCTTATGCCTGAGTACTTATTAGGTGTAGTTAAATATCTGTTTTAGCCTATTTGCTTATTTCTTGTTTCATTGTGTTCTGTTAAAGCTAGCAGTACTAACTTAAAGCTAGCAGTACTAACTCCAAGTTAGTACTGTTAGTTAAAATAGTTAATACTGTTAGTACTGTTGTTAGTACTGCTGAGTTTCTCCTGCTTAACTTAGTTTAATTGCTTGCTGAATTTGCTTATTTAGAGTTAGTTTAGCTTATTTGATTTGTCTTAAGCTTATTTGAGCTTATTTGTGTCTTAGTATAAAAGTTTTTAGTGTTTTTACCATTCTTAGCCTTTATGCTTGCTCTAGCTTATTTTCCTTGCTTATCTTTTCGCGCATTTGCTTTTTAGGTTTAGTGCCCAAATCATTTCCTTGTCATATTCAAACCTCGATTATCAATTCGTCTTCCGATTTTCCATTCAAGCCTCGTTGGGACATAACGACCCGGAGATACTCTATACTACTTCCGGTTTCATTGACTTCGTGGATTTTGATCCTTATTGTATATTTATATTTATTTATATTTATCTATATATAAAAAGGAGTAAGTTCGCGCGAGTCAAGAGCAAAGGTCACGGCGATTGGAGAGTCGAAAGACTTAACGTCACTATCTCTTGATGAACTAATCGGGAACCTCAAGGTTCACGAAATGATCATCAAGAAAGATTCCGAAATAGTCAAAGCAAAAGTTGAAAGAAAATCTATTGCTTTAAAGGCTAAGAAAGAATCTAGTGATGAAGAATGTTCGACTTTCGGTAGTGAATATGAAGAGTATGCCATGGAGGTAAGAGACTTCAAGAAGTTTTTTAAAAGAAGAGGTAGATTCGTGAGACAACCTCGGAACGACAAAAAGGCATTCCAGAGAAGTCGTGATGACAAGAACAGTAAAGGTGATAGAAAATGCTTTAGATGTGAAGACCCAAATCATCTTATTGGAGAATGTCCAAAACCACCGAAAGATAAGAACCAGAGAGCTTTTGTCAGAGGCTCCTATGTCTTTCAAAAAGTTAATTGCAGTTTTTCATCAAATTTGAAGGTATCATAAAAGAAAGAACAACACAAAAACCAGACTTATGTTTCTGACTGGTGTTAAGATTATGCAAAAAAAACAGGTTTGTTTGACAACAACTTCGGTTACCATTTTACGACCATTTAAAAACATCATTTATCCAAGTGCTAATGAATACCATTTTTCACAGAGTAAAAGAATTTGAAAGATTTTCGATGAATTAGAGGCGGGTGTATGAACAGTGTGGTCTTGATAAACAAGAACTGACATTAGAGAAGAAAATCTTTTAATCAGAAATGATGGCTTAAATGGCTGAATGTTTTGAAAAAAAATAAAAAAGATATCTGCTATATTTTGCTTAATTCTCGATATTGTTGTGCCCCCTCGTTAGAATTGCCTTTGCGAAGATCTTAGGATCTACATGCGATAGGGGGAAACACACTAAAGTTCTTGAAACTTGAAGCTTGAGATTTCAAATAGAAACAGCTAATTACTGAATCTGAAATCGTTTTGCCTTTCTCGAACAGAATTATGATTGTTTACAACCTTAAATTTCAAAAACTATTAACAGTGCATAAGACGCATCTAGTGCCTCCATGCCAATTTTTGAAAATTTACAAGTTAAGGACAACAGCTCAAGGGAAAAGATGACACTATCAGGAATTTAGTATGCTCAGATCAACATTCATGAAGGTGTAAATGTTAGGTTACACTAAGGTAGTTGTGACCAACAGGCATTAGGACACTGATAGAAATTCAGTTGTAAGTACGATTACTCACATCGGATTCAGCTAGATGGCCTTAAGGTAGAAAACGTGAGTCTGAAAAAATGGTTTGATGAACTGTCAAAGGCGAATACTCACTCACGTACTGCGTATACTGAGAATACCAAGCTGAAAGCCCAAGTGACTGGTACAACTAGTAGTGTCCTTCACCTCTGAGAAACCCAAAGTGCTTGCTCCTGGATGTACAACTTAGGTTCTAAGTATATTCCACCACCCAAACGTGCTAACTGGGTCACACCAACCCAGTTACCTAAGAAGAGCGCAAGTAACTTTTAGTGGAACCCCCCAGACCTTCACTCAAACCAACTCAAAAACCAGTAGTGCATCCTAATAAAAAACTAAATAACGTGTTGTGTGCTATGTCTACGGAGTAAATACACCACTTCGGAGCCTAGCAATAACTGTGCCTAGAGAGCACCTCGGAATCATAGTTCTTTGCCGGTTAAGAGTGCGATATGCAAGGAGAGTAGAACACACTCCATAGGACTTTGAATTAAAAACAATCGTAGTGTTCTAAATTTGCTTGTTAATAAACTTTATTTCTGTCTCAATTTGAACATGTGTTTGTGGTTGCTGTATCAAAATCGTTTGGTTTTTGCTAATCATAATGATTGTTTGGTTATGTGTGATAATTCTGTGCATGTTTAACCCACCAGACTAAGCGTTTTAAGCCAACCCAGGAAAGAATGGAAAACCAATTAGAAAGTCTGGGAAACCGATTTTCGCAAACTGTTGCTAATAGCAAGCCTCAGTGGCTTGCCCTAGCAGCATTTCTTCATTGTTTGAGAGAAAGTTTCCTTTAACTAGGATTCATGAGAATCAACTGATAGCCAATAGGAACTACCCCCGAGTGATAGTTCTCAGCCCCAAAATTACTATGGTCTCTAGGTTTACTGATTCCCAATAAACTTAGTCAAGCGACAGGCAGGTTCCAAAGGGATCTCTGGTATTTTTTGAGTGATTAACTAAACCGGAACCCTTCAGGGCATATCATCACAGTAAATGTTTGTGTTATCGCAGGGTAGTACAAATTGTTTCTAATGGTATCTGGGATTTCTGGAATGCTCCAAGGGGAACATATGACGGTGATTCGTGCACGTCTTGTCAATCTACTTTGTAGAAAAGTTCATTGGTACTGTGAGATTTGGCAACGATGATTATGCTGCTATCGTTGGCTATGTATGGTGATTATAAACTGTGGTGACATATCATCTCTCGAGTCTATTATGGTTGAAGGATCAAGACAACCTATTTTCAGTAGGACAGTTTTGTGATGGAGGTTTAGAAGTTGCATTCCGACAGCATTCTTGTCACATCCGCAACTACGATATGGTAGATCTACTCAAAGGTTCACGGACAACCAACCTGTACTCCATCTCACTGAATGATATGATGTCAGCTTCACCAGTTTGCTTGCTTACAAAAGCCTCTTCCACGAAGTCATGGTTATGGCTACAGGTCGGTTGAATCATCTGAATTTCGGGACATTGAATGAATTGACTCGGAAAAATCTTGTCAGAGGATTACCCATGCTGAAATATGACAAAGACCATTTGTGTCCATCTTGTCAGCTAGGTAAAAGTAAGAAAGCATCACATCCACTAAAGACGGGAAAAATAACACCAATATGATAGTTCTCCATACTCACATATGGACCTCTGCGGACCAATGAGAACAGAAAGTATCAACGGAAAGAAGTTATGTTTTGGTGATAGTGGATGATTACACCAGATTTGGATGGGTAAGATTTCTTCGAACAAAGGATGAAACTCCTCAAGTGATTGAGAAGTTTATTGTGAAGATCAACGAGCCCTTAATTGCAAATTGTTCGGCTTCGTCAGAACAGTAATGGAACGGAGTTTTGTGAATAAAGACACTCGGACGGGTATGGTTGAGATGTTGGTATTTCTCATGAAACAAGCGTACCGCGGTCTCCACAACAGAAACGGCTGTTGTCGAAAGGACGGAAACCGAAACTCTTATGGAAGCTGCTCGTACTATGCTCATCTTTGCGAAAGCTCCACTGTTCCTATGGGCTGAAGCTGTAGCCACTGCGTGTTATACACTCAATCGATCTCTTGTACACACGCTTCACGGGAAGACCTATTATGAAACTGGCTGAAGTGAAAAAGAAAAGAAACCTAATCTTCAATACTTCCGAGTATTTGTGATCCCTGTGTATCTACCAATGACTACCGATGCGTGGGTAAACTCAAGGCGAAAGCAGATATAGGTATATTTGTTGGCTATGCACCCACCAAGGATGGCGTACCGAATCTACAACAAAAAGGAAAACGCACCAAGAATTCAGGAAACCGTCATGTTGCTTTCGATGAATCTTACCGAAGGGTTGCCGTCTTGTTCCAAAACCAGTTCAGGCCTGGCACATCAAACAATTGACTTCTGTGGCCAAAACCAGTACAGAACTCGACTTACTGCTTTACAGTCAGGACGCAGCGTTCTGCACTAGTAAAAGACCCAGAACCACCTCAGTGTCCTCCTCACAATGAAAAGGTAGACGATTTGTTTCAATGGTTTGATGATGATAGGTGTTCCGATACCTCGGTTGTTCCTGATAACATCCGGTTAAAGTTCTGATGCCCTGGCACACGAAGTATGCCATGGTTCACTTCCACAACAGTTATCTAGAAGGCGGCTCCTGCTGCATGTAACTGAAACCTCTTGCCTCATCCAAATACCTATACCAGACCCTAGTTGTTGCTGATGATGAAACACTGTTCGATCATGTTGACAGTAATGTGTTTGACACCTATAATGCTCCTGAAAACGGTTCAGAAGCATCTTCTTCCAACTCTGTCAATATCGACGTTACTCCAAACAACCAATTACCTCACGTGCAAAAGTGGATGGACTCATGCACATCCGTTGGAAAACATTCTTGGGGGATAAAGATCGTCTGTCTCCTACCAGGAAAACAGGGAAACCGACGCGATGTGGTGTTTTCTTCAATGAATTCTTAACTATGGTGAACCAAAGAACTTTACAAGCAAGTCCTTAGGCATTCGTGCTGGATGAGGCTATGCAGGAAGAAATTCATGAGTTTTGAACGTCTAGATGTATGGATACTTGTGTACCCTGTCCATTAAATTATTCTATCATCCCGCTCAATTGGATTTCAAAATTAAGTTGGATGAATATGGAGCGTCTTGAAGAACAAAGCTCGGTTAGTGGCGAAAGGATATCGTCAGGAAGCTGGTATTGATTTTGAGGAATCATTTGCTCCGGTTGCTAGATTAGAAGCGATCAGGTCTTATTCATTGCTCACGCAAGCAAGTATGAACATGGTCATCTTCAGTTGGACGTGAAAAACCGCCTTCATCAACGGCGAACTAGATTGAAGTTGTCTATTAGTCAACCCAGAAGGATTTGTAGATCCAGAGCATCCATCGCATGTGTACCGACTCAAGAAAGCTCTCTATGGGCTTAAACAAGCTCCACGTGCGTGGTATGACAAGCTATCAGCATTTCTAATCAAGTCAGGATTTACAAAAGGCGTGGTCGATCCTACACTCTTCACGAGAAAAAAAGGCAAACATTTCTTCTACTGGTACAAATATATGTAGATGATATTATCTTTGCCTCTACCAACCCCAAAGCCTGCAAATTATTTGCATTTGAAATGAACTCAACTTTCAAGATGTCGATGATGGGACAAATGTCATTCTTTTTAGGATTACAAGTTTCTCAAAATCCCAGAGGCATCTTTATCAACCAATCCAAATATGCTCAGGAAATCTTGAAAAAGTTTGGTTTTGACTCATGCACACCCATTGACACTCCAATGGCGGAGCGTCCCGACCTTGATGAAGATAAGGGAGGAAAGCTAATTGATCCTACACGATTTCGTGGTATGGTTGGCTCCCTTATGTATCTTAGTGCATCTAGACCTGACATAGTATTTGCTGTTTGTATGTGTGCACGATACCAGGCTAAGCCTACTGAAATGCACCTTACTGCTATAAAGCGGATCTTTCGATACCTAAAAGGAACCATTAACATGGGTCTGTGGTATCCGAAGGACTCCGGCTTTGAACTAAAAGCTTTTGCAGCATGCTGACTATGAAGGATGTCATGACAACACGGAGAAGTACTTCTGGTTCAGCTAATTTCTTGGACATAGGCTTTGTTAGCTTGGTCATCCAAAAAGCAGAAAAGTTCTGCCATCTCCATATCAGAAGCTGAATAATCGCCACCCTCTATCAAGGTTGCTCGTAATTTTATCTTTTGTGCTCAAATCCTCTGGATGCGCTCTCAACTACGAGACTATGGATTTGCGTTCAACAAAATTCCGATGTATTGTGACAATCAAAAGTGCTAATTCGCCTTGATGTAATAGGTTCAACACTCCTTCCAAGCACATTTGATATTCGTCACCACTTTATCTAAAGAAAGGTTAAAAGGAAAGTTGTTTGAGTTGTATTTCGTGGAGACAAAAATACCAATGTGCTGACATATTTACGAACGGTATTACCGAGAGTGCGTTGCAACTCTACTCCCACTGCTTGGACAGTGAAACAAATGTCACCAAGGAGACTAATGAAGGAACTACAGGATGAGTCTGTCTCCGAGTAACCAAGTGTTTCACATTGTATATTTGTGTATATTATAGTAAAAAAAAAACCCCTTAGTATAGTATGAACTTACAGTTATTTCAGACTGTAACCCGGTCTTAACCCAGAGACTTAGTGTACGTTTCAGTGCATTATTTCTTCCCACAGACAAGAAAGTTGTCTACGAACCCGGAGAACAATTTTTTCTCTTAAAACAAACTTGTTTTATCAAACATGTTCGGGTTTACCAAATCCAATCATTAACACGGTGTCATTGTTTGAGGGGGTGGAGAATCAGTACTAATAAGCAGTTTTGCAGGTCAACAAGGACGTACTGTTGCTGATTCTATTGCTGAATGATTTTGACACGACCAACCGATACAAGTTCAGGACAGAGTGCAATATCTTTCCTGTCAGGGTATTCTAAAGTCTTGTTTCAATTGCTCACTTGATATTTGTGGTACTTCACCTCCTCATACTTTGAGGGGGAGATTGATACATTTTAAGTCCATTCTAGATCAAAACACATTCACAGGTTTCTTACTTTTGATCGTGGGGAGAAAATGTGATTAAATATGTTAAAACCGGTTAATTAAATGTTTTGATTGATTTCTAAACTGCTAAGTCCTATCCATGCATGTGCTAAACATCTTTCGATTATCGACGCACATGTGTAGGGGGAGCATAAGTGTTAAAATATCAAAAATGTCAAGGATACCAAAAGTTTGTGTTATACACACGTATCTTGATAAATGACAAAGAATCTTTTGTTTCATGTTCGTGAAAGTGATCTTATGAATTTGATGAGGAAAGAGATGTTGTTACCACCAGGGTATTCGTATGAATGTCATGCATCGGTCTCGGACTTCGCCAACTAGTGAAAGTGGATTTCCATAAAAGGTACTTGTACAAGTTGGTTTTCCCAAGGGCACTTCATATCTTTCGGGATATATTTCAAAACATCATCAGAGCATTCTGATTAAACTTTCGTTTGTGCCCCAAACAAATTTTATAAGCACATCGAATGTTTTTCAAATCATTTTTGCCACAGGCCTTCTACGGTACTTAATTGTATTAAGAAGTAAAACGCTGAAAAAAGGAATTATAGTACGGTATAGTTAGCAGATAGTAACTGTACTGACTCACTCTTTACCATTCTATTAGTAGAAATACTTATAGTGTGTTAGTCTTCGGGACATTCTGGTCTGGGTGAACGGCTGAACATTAGGGAATCTAATTACATAGGTATTAGAGGAACTAGCCTTGTCACGTGCCGGAAACCTTGTCAGAAGGTTCTTTTAATGAATCTATCTGATCCAGTTGCAGTGGTTCGTACTGTATCATTGATACTTACGGAATCAAAAGGTTACGGAACCGACCAGATGGTAATGTCTTTATACTTGATCCCTTCAAAATATAAAACCCTTCTTGTGTTCACAAAATGATTTTCTAGAACACAGTAAGTGGATTTTACATAACAAAATGTTTTTGTTGGTGACTAAATGGTTCTATCATAGCGAATGACGACTCAAAGTTTCCGAAACAAGACATGTGCTCATATCCATACCACAGTATTCCTGAAGAAATCAAGAAAGTTTACATACAAAGCTTCCGCACAATCTCTGAAAATCAATGTCTTCTTCAAATTCTAAAAGTTATAATGATTGGAAGAAGATACATCATCAAAGCTTTCAAAGATTCCAACAGATATGAGCATGTGAGACTAAAGATCAGCGTATGGCAAAGTCAAAGTGAAAGAAGATCACAAAGTAATTCAACAAGTCAAAGATCAAGATCAAGTCATCACATCAAGTTCTGAAGATCATGATCAAGGTGTTAAAGATTGAATTACCAAAGCACAACAAGTGAAGTACCCTATCAACAACGAGCTAAAGAGACAAGCACGAGTGAGCTTCAAACAACTTCTCATGACCTCATCTAGGGGGAGATTGTTAGGATCACATAAATGGACCCGAACAAAGAAGCTTCGGTCACTCGAAGATACAAGACAAAAGTCTAGCTCGTTTAAGCATGTTTAATGATGTAAACGGGCCAAGATGCAAAAAGCCCACAAAGGGCCTCCTAGGCCTATCCTTGTTAGTATAAATACACCTAGTTTAGTCAAAATTAGGTTAGACAGTTTAGTTAGTCAATATTGTTATTAGGGTTTTTAGCCACCAAAAGGGTTTTTCTTTCAATCATCAATAAAGTTTTGATTTTTCTGCATCTTGATTCTACACATCATTGTTAAGGTTTGTATGAATGATCATGGAACCTACACCACGCAACCTACCAATGCTAACTATATCTACGTTTATATCAAGTAAACATCCTAATATATCAAGTCTATGTTCTAATATCATTTTTACCAAATACGTTATCCGTTTAACGTACCATTTACAACGTTATTTCAAAATAAGCATTATACGTTAACGTTTATATCAAAACCCTAACTTCATGTAATGTTTACATACAAAATGAATGTACAAGCCTTCAAGCATATGTACAAGTAATTAATTCATAATATTTAAATCACATTGTTGGATCCCTTACTGAATAGATCTTGAACCTTTAGCTTCCAAAGGGTTTGTTACCTTAGATAAATCCAAAGAAACAATAATGAAACACTGATTAAACACTATAGATTATGCGGAAACTAATCAATAATGCTAAGAAGAACAGTATTAATAAAACATAAGAGATCTTCTATCAAACTCACACTTTATATTATAACTTGAATAGTACTAGGTTACAAGCTATGATTGCTAATTGATCTCTATTGATCTATATCGACTAACTATGCCTAGGGTTCCTTTTATACACCAAGGAAAACCCTAATGGGCTTACAAAACGTGTGAAGAGATAATGCATATCTATTCCTATAATAACTCATACATATCTCCTAACAGAACTAACTATTATATGCTAGCAACACTAACTTACTACTAACAGCACTAACTATACTAGCAGTACTAACAATGTACTGGCAGTACTAACTATACTCTAACAATACTAAAGACTTACTCTATATTCTTCAGTCTTTCTCAGCAGCACTAAATCTTCACTAGCAGCACCAATGTTGAACCAGCAGCAGTAAGTTATAAAGTCTTCTAAAACCCAACACACATTTTCCCTCCTAAAAACAAAGTACAACTCATTTGAGCTCAATGTACAAGCCAATAAAGCATAGAATTCAAACTAGCTCATTTCCCTCTAAAATCTTAAGGATTCCATACCACCTCTTTAGCACTAATTACAAGCACTCAATACACAATATTTAAACACTTTTACCTCTCTAATCTCAGCTCCTACACTAACCCTAAAACCTAAACCCTAATCCTAAACCCGAAAACCCTAGCAAACCCGTTACACCCTTAAACTAGTTCATAGTTTTCAGAAATCTGATCCGTTGATAAAACATAGGATCTGGGAAAAATCAATAGGCTTTGGGTATTAAGTAAAAATACTAAGTTGTAGCCCTATGTCTTGTGATCATTTTGCCGGTTGACTCAACCCGATTCGATGTCGGATGAATTAGTTATAGCCAAAATGGCAAAAGTGCGCAGATTCTGCACACCTGTAGTAAATGGCTGTTATCTCTAAATTTTTATATAGTGGCTCCTAAATATGTAAAACTAAAAGTTGTAGAGGACTCAAATATCTAACCATGCTCACTGGTTTAAGCTTAATCGGAATTACGGTTTGTAAATGACAACCATTTTACCGGGACCAATGTTGGCTGTCCAAAAATAGCCATGAACTCGCCACCCCTAAACTACTTCTAAACCTAATTCTAAGCAAGCTAGCACCTCAAGCACCTCAAGCACCATGACCTCACCACCACCTTTAGCACCTTATCATCAACCTAGCACCCACACACCTTAGTCACACACTTGCTCATCAAGCAAAAACACCTCCTTGTCACTCCTTAATAACTGAACCCCTTTCATACCCTTTCACCTCATCCTAGCTCTTCATACTCACCATACTAGCTTTCCTTCGTCTCTACTCCATCCACCTTGGCCACCACTCCAAGTAACTTGGCCATTACTGTCACACCCCGCCAAGGCAGAATCGCAAGGCATGATCAATAGGCATCATCACAACACAAGGCGTCAAAATAGAGAAAACTAAAAATGACATTTATTAAACTCCAAAATCAAAGCGTGTTATGACAATGCCTAAAACAAAAATCCAACATATAATGCATGAAGAACAAAACATGACAAGTTCAATTGATAACTAAAATAGATAAATCATAGACTCCGCATGCAAGCCTATGGTCCAGCTAACTCCTCTTCCTAACTCTTTACAAGTTTTGCTATCTTGAAAATGATGCTTAAAACGTCAACATAATTGTTGGTGAGAGTTATAGGTTTAAGACACACATATGACACCGCGATCAACAAAAACAACATTTACGAACATATATGCATGGCTATTCTATCACAAACCAAAATTCACAATTATCTGGGGTGGATCGTACCCCTCCGTCCCACAATCTATCTCCGCGCAAGACTAACCCACGTGACTAGCTAAGTCCGTTTGGGTTCACACTAGGCCATGTCATTCTCACATGCACTTGCCTTCCACAATTCATAACACATAGTAATAGCACATACCAATCATATAGTTCGACACTTAAAAACACATATCACGGTTCATAATTCAAAAACAGATTTGCATCATTTCCATCCCAAAATAAGTAAAAAGTGAGACTGTAAAACTCACCTCGATGCAAAGCAAATCCAAACTCTTCAATTAACCTTGCAAATAATCTAAACAAAATAACACATATATGTTACCATCGATTAGGTCACACACCCAAGTCGATGTAACAATCACAATGATGGATAATCTATATCCTATCTTAATTCAACTCTCTATATACCCCTCATACTTGCTAACCTCAAATTACCTCACAAACCTTACTTCTCAACTTTCTGCATTTTATCCCGTTTTTATAGTCACAAGATGACTCTAAATAAAATACTTAAATACAAAATTATTTCTTTTCCTTACATCCCATAGCTCCCTAATGAGTTGTGAACTTCTATGATTTTTTAGAAAAAATAATAACGAGTCTAACTATTTTATATTAATTCAACATCACAAAGTGTCCATAATATGACCTGATTCGACTTTCAAAAAGTTTAGCTTAAGCAGACCCATTTAAACACTTACGAAAATTCTACAAAATTTCCAGAAAATTATAAACATCATGAACATTCTATAGTAGCAAGCCCATTAATTAAAAAGACATTTTGATATGGTTTTTGACCTTATAAACACAACTCAGAATCTGCCATGAAAACTCAGTTTGGACAACGAATATTGTTTGATTAATTTGACTAACTTCCACTCACTTTTAATTCATGAAACATATGGGGTTGGAATTTAGACTCTCTGTAGATAATTTTAGGGTCAAGAAAATCAATAAAAGCTATCCATATGGCCAAGATATAGCTCTCGCAAGATGACCTAAAATTCTGCCCAGATTTCAGTTACATGATAAACCCTAATCATTCACATCTAAACCCTAATTAAACCCTAAAAATGATTTTTAATGTTTAAAACCCATTAATTACATTATTAATTACAGAACTTAATCATAAATATAAAACCCTAATCCATCCTCAATGATTGTTACATGATTAAAACTTAATTGAATTGAAAAAGGTTTAAGAAATCGATACCTTAAAGCTTAGAAATCAAAACCCTAAAAATTTTTGGGGTTTCCCTTGCTCTTGTGTTGTTCGTCCGGTCAAAGAGAGAGAGAGAGAGATCAAAGTGATTTTTGTTTAGGTTATGATTTGTATTTATAGTGCTTAAGAGATAATTACCAAAATTAGAGTTGTTGTCAAATTGGGATTCCTTTTTTTTCCTCCTCCCTTTGTTCGGCCGGCCCAACACACACACCCTTTTTTTATTTTTATTTTTTATTTATTTATTATTTACACAAAAACCCCTTTAATTTAGTTATTTTTATAAAAACCTTTACTTATTTTGCTAAACCTTGAACTTTCTAACTAGTTTTCAAACTAACCTTCATTTCTAACTACTTCTAAAAATAGAAAGTATTCTAAAATCTATAAAATACTACACTAATATACATAATATTAATTACATATACATAATACGTACACAGAATATTACGTACACGACATTTGAAACTACGCAAAGCCTTCAAATGATTTCATTTCCACAAGTACCATGATTCACCACTCATGTACTTCCATCTCATACACATATAAAACACATAAAACACTTAATGACACACATAAACTAAATTATACAGGCTTTAACTAACCTGCTGAAATCTCAGTTGTCACAGTATCCCCTCCTTTAGGAAATCTCATCTCGAGATTTAACCATTAGTCTCGACAATAACATTCTCAAACAACTGGGGATACTTAGCCTTCATATGATCCTCACGTTCCCAGGTAAACTCTGGTCCACGTTTGGAATTCCACCGCACTTTCAAAATAGGTATCTTACTACACTTAAGAGTTTTGACCTTACTGTCCATAATCTCTAAAGGCTCTTCTACAAAACATAAGGTCTTATCTACCTTAATATCATCCAACGGCACATGCAAATTTACATCAGCTAAACACTTCTTTAGATTTGACACTTGAAACGTGTCATGCACACCACTTAATTCTTTAGGTAATCTTAACCTATATGCCACATAACCAATCCTCTCGAGGATCTCGAAAGGTCTTACAAATCTTGGAGCTAACTTTCCTTTCTTTCCAAACCGCACTACACCTTTCCAAGGTGAGACTTTCAACATTACATAATCACCAACTTAAAACTCTAAAGGTTTTCTTATATTAACTGCGTAGCTCTTTTGACGATCTCTAGCAACTTTAAGCCTATCTCTAATCACAACCACTTTATCCTTCGTTTCTTGCACCATCTCCGGTCCAATTAATCTGCTATCTCTTATCTCAGCCCACAATACAGGCAACCTACACTTCCTTTCGTACAACGTCTCAAAAAGAGCACAACGAATGCTTGAATGATAGCTATTGTTATAGGAAAATTTAGCCAACGGCAAATGAATATTCCAACTTCCACCAAAATCAATCACACACGCTCTCAACATATCCTTTAATGTTTGTATTGTACGCTCGCTTTGTCCATCCGTCTGAGGATGATAAGCCGTACTCATATCTAAACGCGTTCCCAATGCTTTTTGCATCGTTTGCCAAAACCTTGACGTAAAACGTCCATCCCTGTCAGAAATAATCGATTTTGGTACACCATGATGTGTAACAATCTCATCGATGTACAACCTTGCTAGCTTTTCCATACTATAATCCTCTTGTATTTCCAAGAAATGTACCGATTTGGTCAACCTGTCAACTATGACCCAAATCGCATCATGACCACTACTTGACCTTGGCAACTTTGTTATGAAGTCCATAGCTATTTTCTCCCACTTCCACTCAGGGATCTCAGGTTGTTGCAATAAACCTGACGGTCATTGATGCTCCACCTTCACCTTTTCGCATGTCAAACACTTGCTAACATAAATAGCAATCTCCTTTTTCATACTCGGCCACCAATAAATTGTCCCGAAGATCATAGTATATCTTGTCCGCTCTAGGATGCACGAAGTACCTTGTCTTATGAGCTTTATCCATGATCTTGGTTCTTACACCGCCCATTAATGGAACTCATATACGATCCATATAGTGTAGGCTTCCATCCTCTCTATTTTCCATTTGTTGGTCTGTACCATTCAATCCTTCATCTATCATATTTTCATCCTTAAACGCTTTAACTTGAGCTGCCAATACCAGTCCTTTAACTCCGGACTGAATTGTCACAGCCATCGCTCGCACTCTTCGAGGCTTCACTCTTTCCTTTCTACTTAAAGCATCAGCTACTACATTTGCTTTACGAGGATGGTACTTAATCTCACATTCATAATCACTAAACAGCTCTAACCATCTCCTTTGGTGCATATTCAAATCCTTCTGATCGAATATGTGTTGAAGGCTCTTATGATCTGTATAGATAACACTCTTTGTTCCATACAAATAATGCCTCTAAATCTTTAGCGCAAACACCACAACACCTAACTCTAAGTCATGAGTCACGCAGTTCTTCTTGTGGATCTTTAATTATCTTGATGCATAGGCGATTACCTTATCCCTTTTCATAAGAACACATCCTAACCCTTGGTTTGACACATCATAGTAAACCACAAAATCTTCTACTCCATCTGGTAACGACAATATTGGTGCATTACACGATTTGTCCTTCAATATTTGAAAAGCTTTCTCTTGCTTCTCACCCCACTTGTATTTCTGATTCTTCTGAGTCAACGAAGTAAGAGGTTTAGCAATCTTGGAGAAATTTTCAATAAAACGTCTATAATATCCAGCCAATCCCAGAAATGATCTTGCTTCAG
>BQNB010102547.1:0-24220 GCA_026074375.1 Tanacetum coccineum | reverse complement strand
TCATCACACTTGTGATATTTATCTGCCTTCATCTATTTGTCTTGTGTTATCATATGTGTATGATAGGTTGGTATCTTAGGCCTTAAAATACATAGTGTGTTAGATTGGTTATATCTCGATGTATAACTCGGTATTAGGGATGAGCACGATACCGGTCCTGTACCGAATTAGTGGTACCCATTTTTTCCCAAGCATAACTTAGTGGTACAGGTACCGTATCGAATGGGATTCGGATACCGGTACCGAGAAATCGGGTTTTTCCTGCTTTTTTTTGGGAATTTCCCGATTTGATACCGGTCCTGTACCGAATTAGTGGTCCCGATTTTTTTTCACCTTATTTCGTAGTCCCGGTACCGTACCGTATACCGAGAATCGGTACGGTTCCGGTTCGGTTTCGGGATTCGGGCCGAAATGCTCATCCCTAGTTGAGACCCAAAGGGGTTGTAGCCCCTCTAATTTTTTTGACATCAAGCACAAATTTTAACTTTTTACTTATAGTAGTAGACATTTTTCATATAACATGCTGAAATATTTGTAAAATGGCCTCCTAAGATGATAACTATATAATTTGGCCCCTCTACTAAAAGTATTCAAGCTCCGTCCTTGCCGGCCTCGGCAACTGTTAATATTTATAGTTGGGACTTATTATGTTAGTTGTTACGATTGATATAAAGTAAGAGCATATGCAATGCTTAAAACTATAAAAGATTTTTTTTTCCATTTTATTACATTAATTTTTTTTAAATACTATTCTTCAAAAAGTAATTTTATAAACTTACTTTAATGTTAAGTTTTTTACAAAAGCTTTTTGAAAAAAGAAAAGTACACTACAAATAGGTCAAACAATGAAACATTAATTATTGAACTCTTATTCATTAGAAAATTCCTAAGTTTTTGTGTAAGGCTTTTTAAAAAGCTATGTTTTGCAATGATAAAAAGTCTTTCAAATACTTTTTCAAATAATAAAAAGCTTTTGAAAAGCCATTACATTGAAGATGCTTTAAACCTCGTCAATATGCTAATAAGAAGAAAAGCATTAACGTTATTCACCATTGTTTATACTATAAGTATGTAAACATAAATTTTCCAACCAAACAAGAAAAGTGATATAAATTACATTGTTTTAAACCCCTTAAGATTTCAAATTACCAGTAATCTTAAATACATGATTTTATAATCCATGAATCGAGCGCTTCAGCATTTCAAATTACCAGTACTTTTAACATAAATGACCCAAATGCTTCAACATTTCAAATTACCAGTAATTTTAAATAAAGATTATCTAATTACCGTATTTTAAACCCTTCAACATTTTAAAACCTAATTTTTTTAATGTACATGAAAAAATAAATATTATTTATTATGTTTATCCATCGGCTCACATGTCACTCCCGCCTAACTTAGGGGTGGCAATTTGGGTCGGGTTCGAGTTGGTGGGTTCGGGTTAACAGGTTGGCGAGTCAGAAAACCTCAATCTGAACCTGACCTATTTGAATAATCGGGTCAGATATGTCAATCTTAACATGTTTAAACATAACCCGAACCTGACTCATTTAACCCGTATATATACTTGGGTTGGTGAGTTAAATAGGTTACACGGGTTGAATAGGTTAAAATGTTTCGGATAGACCCATTTAACCCATTTTATATACAAAAGTCGGTGTTCTAAAAGGCGCGCTTTGGCGGAGCAAAGGCGTCGTTAAGGCGTGAGACGTGGCCTCCACGTTACGAAATGGACCATGGTGTCGACTCTAGGCGTGGCGTGAGATGAGGCGTGAAAAGGCACGCTAAGGCGTGACGAGCCTTTTAAATTCAATTCCGATAAAAAAATATTTTTTTTCAAAATAAAGAATATTACATGTAAAGATAATTTCTTAACTTTATTCATATGTACAACACTTTATGTAAACTTATTATATATGAAATATGATATAAATATATAAATATTTTCATATTTTGGGTCGCCTTAAGTCACACCTTAAAAATGCAAAGGCTATGTCATAGCCGCTAAGGCGTGAGGCTTGGTCATGCCGCCACACCACGCCTCACGCTATTTATAACCTTGACAAAAGTTGACATATTATACGGGTTAAACATGTTACTCATTTCGTCCCATATTAAATGTCCACTATTGACTTTTGCAGTCTATCTTTTCTAACTTTGACCTAATATATATTTGTTTGTGTTATGTGATACTTGATGAAAGTTATACCAATGAAAAATACATTTAAAACTCAATCCATTCATCTATTTTGCATCAAGTATGACATAACACAAACAAAAATATTTATGGTCAAAGTTGTAAAAGAAAGACTTTAAAAAGTCAAAGTGGACATTTAATATGAGACAGAGGGAGTAAATAGGCATGTGGGTCGACCCGTTTAACCCATTTAACATGTATAATAAAATATTAATAATTTTTAATTTAAGAAAAAAAATCTTAAACGGGTTAGCGGGTCGACCCGATTAATTTATTCCCAACCTGATCCTGACCTGTTTAATTAACGGGTTAGATGGGTTGACCCAAAACCGACCCGAAATTTATTTAAACTCAACCCGAACCATTTAATTTTCGTGTCAGTTTCAGATCGAGTTTTTATTGAGTCGGAAATTGCCACCCCTAGCCTAACTATACACATAAGTGATTTTAGATCATCAATCTAGACCGGTGACCCCCAACCCAATCAACCTATTTTGCTACTCTAAGTAGGGATGACAATTTTTGACCTGACATGAAATCAACACGAAAATTGACAGATTCGGGATATTTGGGTCGACCTATCTAACCCGTTTATTAAACAGGTCAGGTTCGGGTTGAGAATAAATTAAGCGGGTCGACCCGCCAACCCGTTTAAATTTTTTTCTTAAATTTAAAATTATTTATATTTTATTATACGGGTTAAATGGTTTAAACCGGTCGACCAACACAACCATTTAACATGTTTAATTCGTATAATGTGCTAACTTTTGTATATAAAACGGGTTAAACAGGTCAACCGAAACACTCTTAACCTATTCAACCCGTGTAACCTATTTAACCCGTCAACCCATGTATATATACGGGTTAAATGGGTCAAGTTCGGGTTATATGTAAATAGGTCAGGGTGACATAGCTGACTCGATTAATTAAATGGGTCAGGTTCGGGTTGAGATTTACTGACACGCTATCTTGTCAACCCAAACTCGCCAACCTGCCAACTCGAACCCAAACCTGACCCGAATTTCCACCCGAACCTGACCGGAATTGCCACCCTACCTCTAAGTGATTATTAGGTTCAATTGTAACTTGCAGGGTACCCGCGCGATGCGGCGGCGGGTACCCTGTGATTAACCGAAGAAAAACAAAAATAAAATGATCTCGTTCAGGCCCGGTTCACTCATTTGTATAGGTTTCGGCCGGTTCTATACAGTTCGTTTTCGGACGGATTTTATTTGCTAGCCAAACCGGTGACCACTAATGTTCCCGGTTGAACCCGTTGGTCCGATCCGGTTTTTTAACTATATGTATCAACATATAAATTGTATGAAGCTTTGTGTTTTATTAGTTTGTACAGTGTATATAATGACATGTATTTTTCATTTTATGGGTGTTTTAAAAATAACATTAATTAGTGTGTTTAATGGATTAAAAGATGTTTTAATAATAATATTAAATGTGTTGACCAGTTAATAAGTGTTTGTTTTTGCACTGGTTAATTGTACATATTGCATGAATATTTGTATTTTTAAATAATGAGGTGTTTTTATAAGAGTGTTAATTGTGTATTAAAAAATTATACACTATGTTTCTTTGTTTGTATCTTATTTGCATTGAAGAGTGTATTTAATATATTTTGTTTATTTGTTGTATGCATTAAAGCTTGTACACTATGCATGAAAACTTGAATTACTTAAAAATTAATGATGAGAGAGATTCCAATTTGTTTTATAAGATAATAAGATAAGATTAATGATTGCAGAGAGGAACTAAAATGCTAAAACTTTAATACTTTTTGTTGTAGTCGTATATTCTTAGTTAACTAACACATAAAAAACTGATAACTTCAATGCATAAAGTTTTTGCAAAAACTTTTCATTATCAAAATTAAAAATAAAAATACAAATATACAACAAGCTTTTGCTAAATTATTGCTCTAAGTTGTTTGAAAGGTCATTATGTGCCTAACAGTTTTTGAAAGACTCGTTTTATAGTGAAAAGCTCTTTCAAGCGCTACACTGCAAATACTCTAGTGTTTTGTTTTGTGACTCTTGTAAGTTCAATTTTTTTCTTATACGTTTTTTTTTGGTAAAGGGTTACCCCTAGTAGGTGAATGTTCTAGCTTGGAAGATTTGTTTGGATAGACTGCCTACTAGGTTGAATCTATTCTTACATGGTTTAGAAATTCCCTCGATCCTCTGTCCCCTATGCAACGATGTAGTTGAATCCTCTTCCCATTTATTTTTCTCATGCTCTTTGGCTAGGCAGGTCTTGCGTCTAATTTGTAGGCGGTGGGAGCTTGAAGTTCCTTTTCTCAACTCTTATATCGATTGGCTCAATTGGCTTTCAAACACTCGTTTATCCAAGCTCATGAAGGAGATTTTGGAAGGAACTTGCTACGTGTCGTGGTGGATTATTTGGCGTCATAGAAATCAATGCTTGTTTGGTTCTCGTCAGCCAAGAAGAGATCTTATATTCGATGATATTATTGTTCAAATGTCTTTTTATGGATTTTTAGTCGTTGTAAATCCAAGCTTGTTTGGGATACTTGGATCCAAAACTCAAACTTCCTTAATTTGTAATAGTTTCTAGCTTCTTGCTAGTCTTCAATAAAATCGCCGTTCTAAAAAAAAGGTTACCCCTAGTAAATTTGTATTAATCACATAAACAATAAGTACAATGGAATGTGGCTGAATACCACCACATTAACCTCAAGCCGAAACTTGAACAACCACTAAAGACGATTGTGACATGCCCCAATCAAAACTAGGCCTAACTAGTATAACCAATAATAGAAAATGCATAAATTACATAAAATCTTCCAATATCATCTAACGACCAACCATACCTACGTTGTTTTGGTTTTTTTTTTTTTTGTGTTAGTTATTATGGCAAATGACATAAAAAGTAAATATGGGTCACTCATAATGTATCAAACTTATTTTTGGCATGAAAAAGTAGCAAACTTATTATTATTTATTTGCGAATTTAGGACTTTCAGTCAAATGTTCAATGATTATCCGCTAATTAAGTTTCATATTCCAACTCCCTCACCTATCACCGCCGCCACCACCACCAACCACCGCCGCCGCCAGCAACCCCACCCACCAATACCGCCGCCGCCATCACCACGAACCATTTGCACTAGTTATTAATTTTAAAAATAAAATTAAGACAACTTAAATTAAAAAAGAAAACATCACACACAAGGAATGCAAATACTTCAAATGCTATCAAGTTTTCCTATGTTAGCATTAAACTCCAACATGAATAGTTAACCTAAGCTCGAATACTTTGACTATTAAAAGAAGAAAAGTGGTCGACTGCCAACCAGTTGCTTTATGTTGTACTTTCTTAATTCCTGGTGTTGCTAAACTAATCAACCATGTTCCTGCAAGCAATCATTTTTCTTCTTTAGATGCTTTTTTATAGTTCCCACATGTAGGACGAATTGTTGTTAATGTTATATATTGCTCAACGGTATTAATGGATCTTTATGACCCTTAAGATCTAAGTTTAGAATATGTTTACAATGTTTTGTTAATCATTAAAAAAAACGTTTCACATGATGCACAAGTGGGATAAAAATACTCCAAAACACCCTCTTTAATAGGTCTCGGCATGCTCTTAAGTAGACAATGAAGACATTCACAACTCGCCTACGAAGCAACCGTTCTCTTTTTTCTATAAAGATTCTGAATCGTACGTCCAAAAGTATGAGAGATTTGTCGTCGTTAGTTAATTAACGCGTCTTTTGTATTAGCTAAAGAGGTGTGATTTAAACTCAATTCGTTGAGTGTAAAGTTATACATTGGTTTTTGTTGAATGGTCGACAAAAGAAGAGCTGTTATAATTTTTGATTAATTTTGTGAAGTATGCTTATGTAAACTTGTATTTATGATTGTATTTTGTGATACCCTTAAAAAAGAGTTAATAGAAATTCTGTCATGATACATGAACTATACATTGATTCTGCATCAAAAAAGTTTTAGGACCAATAAATTTGACTATTCAAAACTTAATAATGGTAAAAGTTTGATTATGAAAGCTAATATAAACTTTTAGGATTTTTTAAGTATGCCAAGCTTCTCATGTTTTCATGCAAAGCCTTTGGTAGTACGAGAGGGTGTGAAGAAAACTAGTTGACCACTTTTGAAAGCAAGATGCTTAACCATTCTGCACACAATCTTGCACATTCCCATGACCTTATTGCATGGTAAATGGTTGGTAAAACTAGAGTCAAATCTTGTTTGGATCCGGGTCAGCTCATTTGTTTGTCATTGGTCAATTTGCAATTATTTTTATGCGTGTGGAAACCATCTGAGTCGAGTAACACGACTCGTTTATATTTATAAGGCTTGAGCACGAGCTTGTGTTCAATCCTAACTTTATGCATTTACTTCAAGCTCGGATCGTCACATGTCTTTTAGGCTCGAGCTCGGCTCGTTTTTATGATCAGTAACAACAACGCTCGACTCAAGTTCATGTTAATTAAGTACACCAAGTTAGAGCTCTTTTATTTAACTTTGAGCTCATTTGTATATAATTATAAATAAGATTGTAAGTCTACAATTACACGTATATATATGAATTCTATGTACATATATTGTTTGTTTATACTCGTTTAGTCTCGTGAAACTAATCGAGCTTAAGCTCTTACTCACGCTCGTCTATTAAATATGCCCTAAAAGAGGCTCAAGCTCGATATAATGTAAGCTCGGCTCGTCACGAACTTTTACCAAGTCAACTTTGAGCATCTCACGAGCAGATTGGCTAATTTTCACCCGTGTAGGGGTATGAAACTTTTATATAAGTTAGTAAACGTAATTGAGTTTATATTTGGTCCATAAAAGGGAAAGAGCATGTTCGAGAGCTAATAATAAAGCTTACAATGTTTCTAAGACTATACTCCTAACTGTTACCAAAGATGAATCAATTCTGTAGAAGGACTTGTAATTGAATGGTACCATTTTTTTTGACCAGCAACAAATCCTAAAGGGAAGAGCTACGGCAAAGCCATCACCCTAACCATAAAGGACTAAAAAAAACTTTATTAAACACCCAAACGTCAAAACGCTAGCAACAAGCAGTTACAAAGAATTACAAGCCATTATAGGATCTTGAAGAAAACCTATCCAGTTAATCCTAAAATTGTTATTTCTATTGGATAACCAAAAAAACGATGTTGAAACAATCGAATAAAAAAGTAACGCCTTCTTCGCACTACAATAATCGGGTCTTTCCCCAGCGACATGTCGGGTCATTCCCCAACGTTGTTCCAAAAAGTAACTCCAAGCGGAAAACATTCCGATTTCTAAAATTCCAGATACTCCAAGCCGTTGTTCCAACAACCACATGCAACACCTTCTTCGCCAAAATGTGAAGGCGAGTATCATCCACCCACGACATCAACTCTCTAATCGATAACACAGAGGGGAAGTCTAAAGTCCACCATCGACCAACGAGGGCCCACACATCCCGAGCGAGATCACAATGCAACATCAAATGATTGTCTCATCCCCTGTACCATTTATTGTGTGTTACAAATAAAATAAAAAAATTATATGAATGTGAGAATGAATACAATAGCATCAGCAGAACAACTGTTTTGTACACCCAAAATATACATAAATATTTTCCTTCTAATATTGTTGAGGGGACATGTGAAATGCCAACAATTTAACTTATAAGGTGTTTTGTACTCTATTAAACATTCCCTACGTATTCTATATGTATAATCGTCCACATAAGTTACGCGCAAGAAATGCCATAATATAATTACAATGATCTATTTGCTCCAAGTCGGTTTAATGTTCGACCCATTAATTAGTACTTGGAAAAATTATAGGCAAACGACAAGTTTAGCCAGCCAGTGATATAATTACTATTGTTACGAACCACTAGAATGCAAAGTGAAGAAATTTTCATCGTAAATGGTTATGAGGTTAAGACAATAAGAAAAAATGGGTAAACGGATGAGGTTTTCCCGGTTCAGGTTATTTAGGGAGGGCGAGCCTTTTGACTAAGATGTACGCGGTTTCACTGTGTTAATCATGAAACCATTTCAGACATTTCCGTGACCACCCCCAAATGTATGCACCTAGCGAGTTTTGAAACCTTGACATCTAGTTTGAAAGCCAATACCTTACCACTAGACAATTTGGCGGTGATTTTTAGGTTAAGACAATAAAACCCTAGTATGTTTAAACTATATAAGTTTTAACTGTCACAAATTCGTTGCAGAAAGTAATTGAAGGGTTGTGACCATTTATTAAAAGGTGTGACTTTTCACCAAGAGACACAACTTTTCCCTACAACTACCATTTGTTTATGATACATAAACATGAAATTTGGTCTTTTTGATGAACTGAAGAATAATCAAACTAATACAATTCTTCTCTATGTTTTTGCTCTCTTTCTTGTGCCTAGAATTTGAGTATGTTTTCTTGTCTTATATCAATACAAAATCTTCGTGTAACCAAAGGACAATAGGGTCGAAATATTGTATTCGGAAAGTGAAACTATACACGATTCAAGAATTTATCCGGCAATCTATTATTATCAGGGACCGACACCAACAACGAAATAAATATTTCAAAGTGATATTCTAGATTGGTGAATCTGTGTATGATAGAATATGTAGAGACATGGGTTTGAATTCGGAAACCAGAGAGGAAATTGACAGAAAGGAGATTTGCTAGATGCATGGGACAAGCGACATGATTTTGTTCATACTTACACGTACGCAAATCCTACTGCATATCTGTTAAATTGTGATGCATGTGTATATGATTATTTGCATGATGCTACGTACAACAATTAATATGGTCATAGGATTTAGTTATTGGTCCTTTTTAAAAATTATCTTGGTATAATATTAAATATTTGCATGAGACATAAAAAATCATTAACTGAAATCTTTATATATACACTGTGTTAATTCATGGTTACTTTTGTTTAATTTTCAACTCATAGTAATGTCAGTTTTACCATGGATGGTGTATATTAAAACTTTATAGTTGAATACAAATTGTATGTTTGGCAACGAACATTGAGACATGGTTCATTGGCTGTTAAGATTTTGTTTTTTGATGGAAAATTCTATTATAAGGAAACACTCAGTCATGATCATTTTGTCAATTTACCAATTTAGGGTTCGTATTATGATTCCATCATCAGCGGGTAATGATCTTATTTTCTAAAATCACACTTTGTAAGCATAGATGATGAATTTAGTTCCTTGCTAAATTAGATATCATGAAATGTAACAGATGCTTGATTGTGATTGTTTTATGTGATAACAAATTTTTGCCATAGATACTCTACATTTTGTCTTAATGGAGTCATGGTCGCATATCGACACAGGCATTCTTGTCTAAATGGATACAATGTATCTTGTATATTTAGACGTCTATGGTGGTGTGGTGAAATCTTTTTTTTTTTTTATTTGTAATTGATTGGCGCATGTGGGTGGTAACGTTGTTGGCGGTTTGGTTTCCTCATGTATCAGAACGTAGTGGATGAGGATTATTACATGAAACTTTGTTTTGCATAAACAATATTCAGTGTCTTTGTTGTGTTCAAATTTAAGGTGTCTGATTTTACTCATCAAGTGAAATTTTGATTGGTATATTATCTTTCGGTTAAAATCGGATGATGTTTTGGAGGATAAAAATAACTTTTGGCGGGATATTTAACCGGAGTTATGTGAAATAGTGTCATTGAATTTGTTTATACTATCAAGACAATCTTCTTGGAGTATCGGATTATGTCATATAATTGAGCCAGATGATCACTATTCTTGCTATTGTTGAATGGCATGCATGTTTTTAAATTTTACAATTGCCATGATCATGAAGGTATAGTCCTCTGAAACATTCGGTTCCAATGGAGGATCCAAGTTTTCTGTGTTTTGAATTTGGTTTTGTGAGTCAAATACTGGTTTTGTTTGGCTTAAATTTGCAGGGCATGCTTATACCTCATGGTGTTGTTTTTAGTTTGTTTTTTACTAACGACATTTTTTTGTTTCTGAACTAGTTGATGGTAGAAAGTCAAACTGTTACGAAATTGCATCGGGATTGATTAAATGTTTTCTGGATTTATTTTTATTGTTTTCTGTCGAATGGTTTGTTTTGTGCAATTGCATGCTCTAATTTTTTTTAAACTAATGATGGTTTGTGTTCTTGAAATAAAGTATGTCAAGCTAACTATATTTGAACAGTATATTAGCATCACCAAGTTAAAGTCAAATTTAATGAACAAAGTTATTTTGTCTAATAAATATATGGTACATGTATATTTAGACAATCTACGGATATCATTTGACTGATATGTATAATTCAAGTATTATAAATTGCATGTAGGAATACCATGGATTGTGGTTTGGAACAAAATCGCAATTGTTGAAAATTTGAGATGATATCTAAATCATTGATGCAATTAAGTTGAATAATTGATCGAAAAGATTGTGTGACCACTGGTGAATGGATTTTCACATTTGATGTGGTATCTTATCTTGGTATCATAGAAACAAAGTTGTACAACGTGTTTAACTTTGGCATCATGAATTGTTGTATGAGGTGCTTTGTTCTAGATGAAGTTTAGAATGTTAAGATGACTTGTTATTAACATTCGTGGTTTTGTTTAAAAGTCAATTGTTTCTTTGCTTGTGATAGCACAAAATATGATAGCTTACCACTTCGCATAGCAGGTTCGCTGAGACTTAGTGCACAAAGTCCGGAATAGGGTGAATATTAAAGTCATCTTTAAAATTATTATGGTGAGAACCCTATTCCCTTCTGAATACATTAGTTAGAAGCTGATTTCAATGCGGAAAGCTCAACACATTAAAGATTGGAAACACTGTTTTTACTAATCCCTGTGTATGTGTTCAGACTGCAAGATAAAAGAGGTTGATGTTAGCTTCTTTAATAGTTCTTTTGAAAAAGTGCAAACGCAGGGCATGATTAAATAGAACTACCTATATGAATAGGAAGTTTGCCCTTCAAGAAGCTTGGACTTGGATTCCTTTATGTCATGAATGGTTTATGACGCTTGGCTTGTAACGCGTCTGTATAAATTGGTGATAAACTCGTGTGTATATTATCTTTAGGTATTCAAATGGGTTGACGGGTTCAATCGTTTCGACACCCCGATTCTCGAATATTTAGAATGTGTAGTATACTAAGATGAAAATTCAATCGCAAGACATTTTTATTTATGCATGAGTTTGATTTGTTTTGATTAATTAGGAAATCAAGGATTACACTAAAATAGGGGAAGATTGTTGGTGATTTTAATGTCATCAATCATTTTTGTGTAATGGTGATTTACCCGAGACCGAATGGATTTCAAGTTAAGTTATAATACGAGTTCGGAGGTGCGGAGTGCACGCTCGTATAAACTATTAACTTGATTTCACAAGTGACTGGATATGGTAAAAGGTTGTGAATGTATATCAAAGGGTAACATACCTTGGATATTTATATATAGTGACATGTTAATCCATTGTACCTTAGTGTTGCAATGGTTCAAATGATATGACTGTTTGCATTAGTGACAGAAACTGGTCGTCGCTGATGGACATATGCCTTCAATGGGCTGCAGTTAGTGACAGTTTTAACTGTCACAAATTCGTTGCAGAAAGTAATTGAAGGGTTGTGACCATTTATTAAAAGGTGTGACTTTTCACCAAGAGACACAATTTTTCCCTACAACTACCATTTGTTTATGATACATAAACATGAAATTTGGTCTTTTATGAAGAACATGAAGAATCATCACAACACATACAATCTTCTCTATGTTTTGCTCTCTTTCTTGTGCCTAGAATTTGAGTGTTTTCTTGTCTTATCTCAATACAAATTTCGTGTAACCCAAGGCACAATAGGGTCGAAATATTGTATTCGGAAAGTGAACTATACACGATTCAAGAATTTATCCGGCAATCTATTATTATCAAGACCCGAACACCAACAGTTACGAACCACTAGAATGCAAAGTGAAGAAATTTTCATTGTAAACGGTTATGAGGTTAAGACAATAAGAAAAAACGGGTAAACGGATGAGGTTTTTCCGGTTCAGGTTATTTAGGGAGGGCGAGCCTTTTGACTCAGATGTACGCGGTCTCACTATGTTAATCATGAAACCATTTCCGACATTTCCGTGACCACCCCCAAATGTATGCACCTAGCGAGTTTTGAAACCTTGACCTCTAGTTTGAAAGCCAATACCTTACCACTAGACAATTTGGCGGTGATTTTTAGGTTAAGACAATAAAACCCTAGTATGTTTAAACTATATATATTGGGTTGCGTTTTTAGCGTTCTTATGAATAAGTATCAAATACAAGAACAACAAAAGCAACTACAAGCTAAAAAAAAGTATATTCTACAATATCATGTTGTTATACGAGTGATTTCAACCCGTTATATATGGCTCCATTGAGAAAATTCGTTTTAAACCTCTCGATAGACATTTTGATTGGAATGCACATGGTCATTAATATGAACCAAAAAGGAATTTAAAAAAATGGTGAACACTTAAATACGAGTGATTTCAACCCTTTAATTAACAACCATATCCATTATAATTGTTTAAAGCCAATGAACATCGAAATAAATTCAAGATTCATGGATTAGAGTGAGTGTAGTGAGAGTGGTCGGCCACATATTAGCTCTAGGGATGCACGTACCCATTCATGCATCAGATCCTAGATCTTTATATTATTCTTAATTTACTTCTTGGAACCATCCCCTATGCAGATTTTCATTATTCTTGAATTATGATTTCAAAAAATTCGCTAAATCGAAAGTGTTATGTATATCAGTTAAATGTTACTGTATATCACAGGGTCTTTGGCGGAGCTGTATCTTTCCAACAAGCTAGCCTTACAGAGAGCAGGCGAGTTGCAGTTGCAGCCTGCAATCCGAACTGTTAACTAATAACTATCCTAGAAGATCAAATTAACACAAAGAGACATGCATGTAACTCATAGTTTTCAATTCCAAATGTTCTGTTTGAAGTAAAAAATACTAATTAAGTGAATATCTTGCCCAATTTCGGATTGGATTTGAAAACTTATGTTTCGATTGAGTTCATCGTAAAGGTCAGTAATCCGTGACACTAAAAAAAGTTCAATAAATTTTTAAGGTCATAAACCGTTTGAGTTTTATTTTGAAACTGTCCATGGCATGGTGAGTTTGTAATTTTTAACCTGGTCTATAGTGTTTTATGTAGTGCGATTTAGTTTTGCGAATCTCATTGAGTTAGATCATCCTTTGTTTATTTTCTTTTGTTTATATTCTTTAAAATATGGTGTGAATGCATACTTACAACTTGTTAGATGGAGTAAAAGAGTGGTTTCTTGGAGGATGGAGACAACAATTTAGCTTTGAATGTGTTCATACTAATAAATATGTAAATTATTAAGAGTAATTAATTAGTCGTTCATTGTCTAATTTCACACTAACTATCATTGTCAGAAAGAAATTATTGACAAATATAATTCGTAGTAAGTTAAGTGTCTAACAAAATATGTCATTTCTTAAGTACGTGATGTTTTTTGTAATAACATTTAGCAAAAAGTTTTATAAAAAACATGACGCGCAAAAAATCTAAAATGTTGAAAAGTTAGGTTGCGTTTAGTTGGAGAGAAATGATGCATTTTCTTATAAGATTTTTCACAAAAAAATTGAAAAATAAGGAACTTGTTTAGTCGCAAATATTCTAAAAGTATGTCTAAGAAGATGAAAAATTCAAGCTTCAAATTAATTCTGGGTTTTGCTAACCAATGCTCATTCGGCAGAGGTTAGTGTGCAATTAATATACAAAAACTTTCTTAATTAACATAAAAATACATTAAATTCGGGTTCATTTAAGTCAAAATCATGTTCAAATAGAGCAATTTATAAGTTTATTTAATGTGTATTTAATGCATTTTTATGTTAATTCAAAAAGTTTGTGTATATTAATTACACACTAACCTTCGTTCGGTGGGCATTGGTCAGCAAAACCCATTAATTCTAACTGTAAATTAAAATGAGTTTTTTTAGAAGCGCAACATTTATACTTATTTACACTTCTCAATATTTTTACTTGCATTTCTTCTTAAATTTCCTTCCATTCTTTTAAAAAAACAATTTAAACACGTTTTTTTTATGTTTTCAGCATATTTTAGAAATAAAAACCGCCTTCTTTTTCTAAAAAATATTAAAATAAAGAATTGTGAATTTTCTATAGTACTAATTAACACACTCTTAAACTCTTAAAGATGACAGTTAAGTTATCAATAATTATCTGATCCAACTTATGTTCACTAACACATCAAAAAAGTTGCAGTACTCATGTTAACCATGTTAAATTTTGACTTGCTACATGCAAAACCAAAACTAAATACTGGTAATAATACTAAAACTAGCTAGATAAGCTAATGAATTCTTTGAAGGCTTCAAGAAATACCAACTGGCTATTAAAGAATTTAAAATTATTTCCACGTTGGCATTGCCAGTAAACCACGTGGAACACCACACTTGTAGCCTATATAAACACTTCCATGCTAGCAATAATCCATGCACATTCACCACTTATACGATACCTACATATATAGATACACTATTGTGGTGACCATTTCACATCAAGGAGATGAAGCGACAAGTGTGTTTGTTCCTCTCCGTTTTAGTTGTTTTGGCGGTCAGTGGTGTTGATATAGTAGCGGCAGATGGATTGCCGCCAGAGGCAGCACCGCTGATCCGTCATTTCTACAAAGTGCATAATACATGTGATTATGTAGAGCCATATATTCGACATCAAATGAAACTCCTAATTGATAAGGACAAGACCATAACCCCCAAGCTCGTTAAGTTGCTATATGCCGATTGCATGGTTAACGTAGGTTCTTTTATAGTAGTACTTTTCTTGAATACATATACTTAATAATAGTAAGTTTTGATACAACTATTGTTCATCAGTAAAGATATATCTAATGGTTATATGGAAACTACAGGGTTGTGATGCATCGATTTTGTTGGATGGCCCGAACACAGAAAAATCATCACCGAAGACACGAGGACTAGCAGCATTTGTTATTATTGACAAACTGAAGACAGTTGTTGAAGCAAGGTGTCCTGGAGCAGTCTCGTGTTCTGATATTCTCAACATTGCAACTAGAGATGCCATTTTCTACGTAAGATCTCATAACTATTTTCTTCTTCTCGGGATACCATCATAATAACCAAGTGGAAATATGGATGAGTTGCAAACCTTTGAGTAACATGTTAAATGAGTCATTTTTAGTCGGTCACAATAACAAACTTTTCCTCTTAAGATACCTATGAGGTTGTATCTATTATAATGGAGTTTTGGGTGACTTTCATCTCGTTCATCCAAGTTTTTAAGCTAATAAGTAAATACCGGGCCAAACTTCCAATTAGAGTAATAAATAAGTTAGTTGAAACTGCTTCCTGCGGTAGGCGACGTTTCATATGAATCTAACATGGATTTTTCTAACAATTGTATGCAAAATTTACAGTCAGGCGGACCATCGTACCCAGTGTTTTTGGGAAGAAGAGACGGGATGAAATCAGATGCGTCATGGGTTGATCTACCCCCACCCTCCATCTCATGGGAAGCGTCTCTCGCCTACTTCACATCTAAAGGTTTAAATGTACAAGACATGGTTACACTCTTAGGTATGATGTAGCTTCATTATTTCCATTGCTCGCTCACAAAAACAAATGTGTCCTCTTTAATTGTAGTTTCACAACGCTATCATTTCTAATATATATTTATAACATTCCTAATGATTTTAGGAGGGCATATGATGGGCAGAACTCGTTGCAGCAACATCCTAGACCGTCTATACAATTTCAATAACACCGGGAAACCAGACCCCACCATGGAACCAGTGACATTAACATACTTGCAAAAACAATGTCCCAAGAAGGTGAAGCTGGGCCAGACCAACCCTCTTATAAACCTAAACCCACAAAACCCGACACACAAGTTTACCAACTCTTACTACTCAAGAATATTGGCGAATAAAGCTGTTTTAGGAGTTGATCAACAGATGCTCTATGGTGAAGACACACATGATCTAACCGATGAATTTGCTAAAGGCCTTGAAGACTTTAGGGGCGGATTCGCTTATTCAATAAGTAGAATGGGAGGACTCAAGGTTCTTACCGGAACCAAAGGCGAAATTAGAAGGAATTGTCATGTCGTTAACAAGTAGATCTACGTCTTCGTGTTGAATCATCACTATATATATATATATATACATATGTATGTATATGAGATAAAAGTGAGATCAATATGATCATTTTGTATGATCTCATAAGTAAAACCATGTTCGTGTATTAAGTTTACGTTTGATCCTTGGATTATATATATAAATTACGTAATATTTTTGAGCACATCTGTAATATCAATTTCGCATTACTCAACCATATCTTCATATAAAAAGCATATAATTAGATATTTGATCATATGTCTCAACTATTCCTAAGGATCAAGTGGGCTAGTTAGTTAACCTTTGGAGTTTCAATGTAATTGTCAAATAATAGGCATAGATAAAAATGTGCTTACAAAATAGTCATCATATAACCATCAAAGATAGCAATGACCATGGACCAAAGGGTGCTTACAAATAGTCATCATATAATTATTTACAGTAAAGGCATAGATCAAAAGTTCAACGAAGAAAACCACACAAAAGTAAATATTTGAAGAAAACTTCAATCATGTAGAATTCCGAAAATGTAACTCCAACCTCTCATGAAAATTTGTACGAGTCCCCATGATGAGGAAGAACAGCTTCACGTTGGAACGCACTGTAGCAACCCTGAAACAGTCATGATACTTGTTAAGTAACGATTTGGTAATATGATTATGACGACAATCCTCACAAAATATGCTGATAAAAGAAAAAGAAAAACTTCACAAAGATTGGAGGAAATGGATCGGATAAATAAAAGGGATTCACAAATGTTTTACGTGCATCATTATAGTCGAATCTTTTTTTAGTGTTATACAAAAGAGTGGTTACCTGGGACGGCGGTTCACTTCATATGGCAAAAACTTGAGGTTGATGGTGTAGGAATTGAATCGATCCGACACTAAGCAAGTTTAAAAAATAGAAAGTTATAAACTATTGGACTTACATCTAAAAAGTATTCAGTCAAATATGGTATCAGAAACTTACCATTGCCGAAGATGAAGATGAAGATGATGGTTGCGATTCCGGAGGAACTTTGCCCTTCGAACTGTCTTCATCTATCAAGTTATAATAAAACATATATTTCGAGGAAAAAGCCTCTGAGGCTAGACAAGATATCAATCTTTTTGTTTCTTCAAACTGGTCTGCGTAGTGTTGAACCATCTCTGCTTTCAGTCGCTTACCCAACTTTTCCCCCAATGAGCATATCTGATCCCGTTTTGAAACGATGGCATCCAAATCATCATTTTCTTGCTTCATTATAATTTTCATCTCTCCTAAAACGACACGAATATGTGTCTTCAATCTGGCTATCATCTCGTTAACATGAGCCTTCTTCTCGAGTTCACATTGCATCCTTTTTCTCTTGGTCCATACTTGTAGTTCTGCAAAAAGGTTATCAAGGGCAACTGTGGTCCTTTCCTTAGCCGGTTTTCTCGCAAGCATATTTTCCTGCTCAGGTGGTGTTTGTAGTTCCTTCATAATAGACTCAATGTCTGCAATCGCTTTGGCTTTCCTCTTCTCCCTTGCCTCTTTCGCCTTCATTGCTTTTGTAGGTGCTGGCTGCAAATTAAAGTTTACAAGATTCTCACTTATAAATCTATAATACAGTTATATAATAAAAAGCTAACTATCCAATATCAATACATTAAAATGTTATGAACTGCCTTAAATCAATGTAGTTGCCAACATAAGTGAACAAGTCACGACTGTATCCCACGACTAAAATTCATAAACAACGATAAAAAGTGTTAAACGGAAAGTAATAAAAATAATACCATCCTGGTGATTGATGAAAGTACCTCAAGTAAGTGCGCGATGATCAATGTGGCGTTTGGGGAGTTTTCCAGAAAAAAGTTTCTGGCTTCAATAGACATCTTTGTGTAAGCATCCTCCCGCATGCTTGGTTTTATATCCAAGCAGTTCAAGTTTTCGAAAGGATGGTCTGATAGTAGATCCGGAAATAAGGAAATGCACTGCATAAAAAACACAAGGCGTATATACTTTAAAGATTACTTACTAACCATTTCATAGATGATAGATAGAATATCAACAAACCTCAAGAATGTCAGTGTTAAGGGTAAGAAATTTGGTACTATGGAACGCTTGAAGCATGTTAATAGTCCTACGAGTATCCTCCTCGATATATGGCCGACCCATTGAACAATGAAAATACACTGTGAGAGTCACCGTTTTTAGGGAATGAAAACCGTCTTTAAACCATTGTGGAGGATCATCACCGGTATAGAACAAACATGTAATTCCATGTGGTGCATTTAAGGACTTGATTAAGCACCAATCTATAGTTAGGTTCTCAAGATTAGGTGCAACCACATTTACGACATTCAAATATTTTCCATCTTTAAGGACGAGATTAGAAAGTCGAGGGGCGATGATTTCAAATGCCTCCACATTCTTGACAATAAATTTTACTAAAGTGAGTGTCTGTAAGTTAACACACTTTGAGAAAAGATCAACAGATCCACGATTATCGTCACACAATGTGATTTCGCCGAGATACAAAGTGGTCATAGTCGGAAAATCCCAAGGTGTTGTAGGTGTAATACAAGTTGACAAAAAGTTGTTCCTAAGGGTGAAATGTTTAAGAGTAGGAGAGCTAAAGAGGCAAGCAGGAAACTCATGGTGTCTTTTGGCATCGCTAACAATGGTTAATTCTTGGACATTGTGAGAAAATGCATATTTTGCAATGTTTCCCACAAAGATCTGACTAGCTGCACCATGGAAATATAAATTTACTGACGAGACTTCTACGTTTTGCAAGATACGATGTAACATAATTTTTTTAACAAATTTAGGTAAAGAATCAAATTGACGACTCGAAAAATTAAGACGAGATACTGATTTCCAAAGAAACCTCCATCTCGGAGACAGCAAAGACGTCTCAACTGCGTATTTTGTGTCATTGCAATCGAGGATTCGAAGGATAAGCTCATCCGGTAAGCTGCTCAATCTATCTTCATCTACGGCTAATATGACATTATCACGAGCAAAGTCCATCTTCTCTACTAATTTAACTTGTAATCTGCATTTCATAATGTAAAGTTCCAATCAGTTACTAGGGATTATAGAGAATAAATTCAAAGTGAAACCAAAACCAGTTAACATGAACAAAAAATTATTTAGTTTTCTTACATGAGTTTAACTAATCATGTGTAGATGTTATTACCACTTCTGTAAGTATAGTTAAGTTATAAGGTTTTCAAAACTTGAATACTCTTTTAGCAAGCTAATATAAGTGATTATTGGATGTTATCCAGTGAGCGTGTTTTCTTCGGTGTTAGGCTTCAGAAACTAAGTTTTCATTCTCTAACTAACTGCGATGTCATCTGAACACTTACTATACGAGTGAATATATACATTCTTAAAACAAGTTGTTATCATAATTTAACACCAGAAGAGGTCAAACAAAAGTGTGATACATAGCAAGAACGCTTAAGGGTATCATAATCTATTAACGATGAATTAAAGAATATAGACTACGAAACTAACAACTCCGTTATTAACTTAGTATTTATTAACTTGAAAGCCTCTATCAAAAGCTATTACTAATAGATGACCACTTAGAAACCAGCTATTAGCATTAACAAAAACACTTACAAACCAGAAATCGGATGGATCCATGTGTTAATCTTAGAAGTTTAAACATTACCAGGGGCGGAGCTAGGATTTTGAAATAAGGGGGGCCGGATTTTTTAGCGATAACAATAACGACAGATATACATGGACATACCTTATAAAGAAACCGAAAGTAAACAATTTGACTATTAATCTTAGTTATCACCAAAAGTAAATAATAATACACAATAATAATTTTTTGTTACTTCTTTCTCACTCGTACACAATTTCACATCATTTTGGAAAAATGCCTTAACAAAATATATTTATATCAAAATTGAAGTATCTATCTTAAATATCTAATACCTTGAAATTATAATGCATTTACGCATCACAACATATTTGCAACTCATGAAACTTGGACGGGATCTTCGACCGATTTCCTAATTTGGTTCAACTAGTCGAAATAGTTTAAAAGACTAGCTAGATAAATTATAATTTACCATGAAACAAAATAAGAAGAGTCAATATCTATAACATATATAAAATAAGCTTTTAAAAAACTAATATTCTCTCAAAATCTATATCTATAACCTATATAAAATAAGCTTTTAAAAAACTAATCTTCTCTCAAAATTCTGTAAGAAGAACACGTGTAAAATGAAATTTAATCAACGGCTACCATTAAACAACAACACCTCACATTTAATGTTTACCAAAAAAACAATCGAACAAGCCGGTATCAATTTATCACCCGAAAAAATTCCCAGCCCTAGATCGTGAAGCAATAACAACCCATAAATTTATCAAATCCCTAGAATTAGAAAACGATCCCTAAAAATTAACCCTCAAATTTATGTGAAACCCCAACAAAAAAACCCAAAATTAAATGATTTAGTATACTTAAACTGTATGAGGTCAGGTTAGGTGCCGAACGAGTTCTACTCTTTCATTTAGTTTTTTTATTGGTATAAGATGTGGGGGTTTGAAACCGGTCTAAGGTCTCGACCGGTTGAATAATGGTGGGGGTACACACATACATTTCTTGTTGATGTGTAGAAAATGTCTGCTACTTTCTGATATGCTTAAATTTTCTTGGTGTTATGTCTTTTGTTTTGATTAACCGTCTTATAATTCTTCGCACTTGATACTAGATTAGAAATTTGTTTCATTCTTTAGTTTATGATCAAAAGTTGCGATTATTTTACAGGTTCATAGCTGCAGTTAAAAAGAAATCCACATTGGAGCAAGATAGCTAATTTCTGATCACATTCAAAGGTTTTGAATCTTTTGCTCTCATTTATAGTGAACACGAGATTACTACTTGACAATTGTGGTTTGTGTTTGTTGTATTACTTTCTATTTTTATGTGTAGGGACGAGGTGAAGAAAGGAGGTACCGGAAGAGAGATTTCAAGTGTTTATGACTTTAAGGGAATTTCACATGTTATGGTTTTATGGAGAAAAAAGGAAATTGTAGTCACTCGCGTAGAAGGAAAAATCGCTAAATACAAGGTCAGAGACCATTATTTCTTTTGTCTGATAAGTATTCATCGCCGTATGCCCTTCAATAATATGAGTTGGAAATTAAGCTATGTTATGTGTTGACCAGTTTCATCTATGATGCATATTTGCAAATTTTTTTACACCATAAACACAGTCTACTATATGGCACCATTTGCGAATGATATTAGCAGTACATGCACTTCTGTTAGAAGGACCAACAAATGTGCAATGGATTCAGACACAACCCACTCTCATGTCAGCATTTTTAGTTATTGTTGGCTTAGGAGTAGCGATTTTTTGGCTTAACTACACTTTTAATGTTGTCAGTAGTCATAATAGCATTGTATGATTTTATGTTTTTTTTATTATGGAAGTGAGAGAAGTGAATATGCAATTGTAAAGATAATTATTCTCATTAAAGTAAGCTCCTTACACTAGAAGTTAGGTTTTTTTGCAGTATCTGATAAGAACCTGGGTTTGGTAGTATGATTGTAATTTTGTTGAATTAGGAACAGGAAAATCGAGCATGACCTTATTGCAAGATATATTAGTGGGTAATTTGGATAGTTTAGGGGTGTCTGTGATTGTTAATTAGTGCGTTGTAGAAGAATGTAATAAGCAGTTTATATTTAGTCGTTTAAAAAATAAAAATTATAATATAGGGATTAGGCATTCGTGAGACCAGGTAGTACGTACTATCCACAAATGGCATACTTTATGTAGTCTTTTAGGTTGTTTGTTTGCTGATGTTTTAAGCTGAATGCCAAATTAACTTTTGCAGGGGATTTGTTGGGTTCGTGCGATGTATGAGGATTGTATCGCCTTTTCGAGTTCAGATGGTAGTTGGGCTTATAACTTTATCCAGGCACCATTGAAAAGGTATGTTTGATTTACAAAACATAAATGTGCTTAGCTTATCAGCAACTACCTCTAGATAACCAAAATAGTAATTAAACATTTTCATCTTGTCATATTAAATTATTAGGCAAATGGTCTATCAATGAGCGAAACAAAGTTTCTAACACAGAATGAAATTTACAGCCATTTTAGTAGCTTAACATTAGAGGTTTGATTTCCGTTGCGTATGTATCATCATTACACATGTCCGTTAGATATGGAAGACAATTTTTATAAATGAGCTTCGGATCTTTTCTATATACACGTAAACGCGTTACTTATCATTCCATTCAATGAGATGCAACTTTTAATGTCATCGTCTTTCCATATTTTATCACAATAATGCATCGATAAGCATTGGATTTGCTATTTAACTAAGTAATGAAATATATGCTCATACTCAATATTGCAACAATCTCTGCAATCCACTGATTAGTTAAAGGAACTATATAGATGCACATATACAAGTCTACATAAGTCACGTCTTATAGTCACCCTTTCCAATCCTTCTTCCTTCTTTTTTATCAAATACTTCAAATATACGTAATGATTTACAATGACGAGGACAATACATGATATTTGCATTGTAATATATAACTTAATATATATATTAAGAAGGCATAGGCTGGACAAATATTCTTATCAGATTATAACTTGATCAAAAAAGACGTAAATGAATATGCAGATATTGAAACGTATGATCCACCAGAAGATTAGTGGCAGAAAAAGAAATAGATTCAATGCTAATCAGTTTAAGGTGCGGTTTAAACCTCAACGAGTAACAGCTAGGTACTTACGTTTCTTTCGTTAAATTAGTAGCTAATATTTTTTCCTTTTACGGTTCTACAACGATATGGCTTCCATATTTGAATAACGTACTGTAAAATTTTCTTTGGGTCGACACTTGAACCTTTTCTTTGAGTTGTTTGAACTAAGTTGTTGCCTATGCAATTTTGTATGATTTAGAGTTGTTGCATATTGTTACTCTTTTTCGTATGCCATGAATCACATCTCTTTCGTAAAAACAGGCATAAGTTTCCTCTATGAAGAGCTAATTAAATTGACAGTGGCAAACGTAATATTCCTGAAGTCGCCTGCTGGAGTTGGATTCTCGTATTCAAACAAATCATCTGATCACATCACAACAGGAGATAAGCAAACGGAAAAAGACTCATACGCTTTCCTAACTAACTGGCTTGAAAGATACCCTCAATACAAAAGCCTCACGGGCGAAATCTATGCTGGTCGCTATGTGCTTCAGCTTGCTTCCCTCTTTCTCCCTCAAAACAAAAGGTCAAACCAAACACTCATCAATCTCAATGGAATTGCAGTAAATACATTTACTCTTTTTTATTTATTAATTTTTTTTGTATTTACTCCTGATAATATTTTCGTAATTACTAATCATTTGTTTATGCAGGTTGGGAATGCCTTGATTGATGAAACCACATGGCTAAAAGGCATGTATGAATTCTACTGGACACATTCGCTAATCTTGGACGAGGCGCATGCGGGGATCAAAAAATTTTGTGACTTTGAGGCTCAGAACTACTCGACGAAAAAATGCAATGAATATCAAGGAAGATTAGGATATGAAATCGGTGATGGACTCGATTTATACAACATATACAGTCCACTGTTTCATCTTGACGATGTTGGAAAACATGCTGAATCATTAGGATCTGTAAGTCTCTCTTATAGCTAAAAATCATTCTAGCTACTTAAAATTATAATGTAGTCCTTAACATATGAATTTTTGGTATGGTAGGTCAAGAGTTTTGATCCTTGCACTTACGATATGTCTTTATATACCTGAATGTGCCAATCAGGTTT
>BQNB010102546.1:0-24220 GCA_026074375.1 Tanacetum coccineum | reverse complement strand
AAAATGAAAAATAAGCAATCCTACACTAATTGAGCAAAAACAGTCAAAGTGCTAGTTGAGGCTTAAAAATAAGCCATCTAATAAGCTTCTTAAAGGCTGAAAATTAAGTGGCTTATATAAGAGCTTATAGGCTCTTGAAATAAGCCAAGAACTTGGCCTTAAATGCACTTAAAGGTTAAGCAAAACGAGCTTAAAATCTCCCCTTTGCACCAGGGGAGATTAAAGCTTAACTCAAGGGGCTTATTTGACAGCTTTTAAAAAGCTGTCAAATAAGCTCTAAATAAGAAAATAAGCTCAAACAGATGGAGTACTCTAGCAAATGGGCTTGTGCACCCATTTTTGACTTTTAAAAAACATTTAAAACTGCTGAATTTGTAAAGTGAAAAAGCTTAAAATTTTGACACTAAAAACCTTGGTGGTTTTTGACTTAACAAAGTCAAAAGACCAAGGGGTTTGTTACAGCTTGTTTAACACCACAAAACACTCTCTTTTTGACCCCTTAACTCAAAATCCAAGTGCTTATGGATATAAGCACTTGGTGTTTTCTTAAAACACACAGTTTCAAAGTTTGACTTAGATAAACTTTGAAAATCAATTTGCAAACTAAAAATCTTTTAAAAACAGCTTAAACAAGCTTAAAAATCTAAGCTAAATCTAGTTTGATGACCTCAACCCAAACCAAAATCATTTTTGACCCGTTTTCCATGTTAACCCAAACACCCCCTTAATTTTTAAAAAGTGGTTTAAAAACTTATATAAACTAAATTTTACTGAAATTTTAAATAGACTAATATTACTTAAGCTATTTAAGACAACTACAAGATAAAAAGTACAAAAATAAGCACTTAAAATTAAGTCAATAAGCTAAACAATTTAAGCTAATTATGACAGTTTTAAGCAACTTGCATAAAACTGAAATGACAAGCACTTAACAAGCAAACTTACACACTAATAAGCATAATAAGAGTAGTAAGCTAAGAAAATAAGCCAAATAAGCTTATTTGCTACAGTAAATAAGCAAAATTGAAAGAAATGTACCTTTGATCCTTTTCTCAAAAAGGATCCTTTGAAGCCTAATTAAGCTCTAAATACTACCCTTAGCTTATAAATAAGCTAAAACTAAGCTATAACCCAATAAGCCATCCAAATTAGCTTATTCATCCAAGCTCTTTCCAACAATACCTTGCTTCTTTTCTTGAATTTCCTTAAAGTGTTTTTAAAAACAGAATTGTAAAGATGGTTTAAATGAAGAGATTAAAGATTTTAAAAAGACAATTATGACTTAGAACATAAGTAAAAAAAAAACTTCACTGAATTTTCATTAAACAAGAACACAAGTACAAAAACTTTAAACCTTAACTTCAAATTACACTTGAACTTAAAAAAAACTACTCTTAACTACATAAAAAACTACTTTAGCCATAATGGCTTTACACTTGCTTTTATAGTAAAAACGACTAGGGTCCTCTCCTCTTTGTCTTCTTTCACTTGTGTTTCTTTGTAGACACATAAAAGAGTTGTGCTTGTTTTGTGAGTGCAAAGTCAAGCACATCCTGTCCCTTGGTTTTTCTTGAAGTCCAAGCCGATTGATATAGACCCTTTGATTGGTTTTTGTGTGGGTTTGGATTGCCAACATGGCATTAGGGGTTTAGTGGAGGAGGGGGGATGTTAAAACACCCTGGTTAATTGGGTAAAAAGAGATTGAGTGTGTTGGGGAGAGGGAAAAGGGTTCACAGGCTTTGGGTTTTGGGAAATGGCTATGGCGGGAAAATTTGTTTGGGGAAGACAGAGCATGGGTTTGGGAAATGGGCAAAATTGGTCCTTGATGTTGTTATGTTTGATTGCATCCAAGGTCCTTGTGGTTAAATAACTTTGGGGACTTGGCAAAACAAGTCCCCAAGAGTTATATCACTCTTTGCAGTACACGTCCTTGGTGGTTATAACTCTTTGGACTTGACAGATTAGGTCCTTGGAGTATAACTTTGGCATTTAGGCAGCTTTCACCCTTGTCTTTATTTTTCTCTTTTCCTCTTTAAATATAAGTTTAGGGTTTTGGCAATTTTAACCCTCAAACTTATATTTCTTCACATGTTGACTTTTGGATTTGTCGGGGTTGACTTGGGTTGACTTTTTCAGGCTTGGGCTTGGACTTTGACTTTGTCTTTTTCTTGCTTTTCCATTCCGAATCCGGTTTTGTCGTTTTGGCTTCGTTTTTCGTCCTTTTCTTAGTTATCCGTTCCTGCACAACACAATTAGCAAAACAAGCGTATATTTGGCATTTTAAGTCCGTTTTTTGTTATTTTAGCTCGTTTTTAAAGGTAAAAGGTATGTGTAATTAAGCACATACCAGTTTTCTTAGTTATTCTTCAGTTTTTGTTTGTGCTTGTGTTCTTAATTAATAATGTGTAAAATTTTGAAAAATATATGTTCTATTATAATAAAAACCGCTGCATATGTATTGTTGTACGGAGCACTTTTGTAATCTTTTGCCGCACTAGAATTTTGAATATTTGAAACATTATAAAAAATTAGGTTATAAGTACGCCGCACTTTCTTTTAAGTGCGACGCACTTCTGGTCTGCCAAAAAATAATATAGTTTTGTAAATTATTTGTTTTACACCTTATATAATTATTGTGTATGTGATTTTGCAAAAATAAAAAAAACCAAAAAAAATATATATTTTCTTTTTGTGTGTGATTGTCTATGTTAAAGATATTAAAGGTTTTCGAATCATAAATGTTTGTCTTAAAACTAAAAAAAGAACTTATTTTCACCTTAATTTTTTTTCCGTATGTGATTTGATTGTTTGATTAATACTAGTATTATATTTTCCTTTCTATTTTATATTTTATTTCGGTGTTTTATGTGTGCTTGTTTTAGTAAATTGTGTATAAACAAAAAAAGGTTTAAAAAAAATTTAAAAAGGTTTTGAACTTTGTAGGCGTGTTCGATGAAAACGCTCACAAGACTATAACTCGTCCACTCGGGATACCGAGGGGTTTAAAGGCTTGTTGCATACGCTAAATGCAATCATGTTGCCTACGAAAGTGCGCTTTAGTATTTTACGATTTTCGTAGTTTTGTTTATTTTGCAGGTTAGATAAATAGGTGGAGCTTGGATTAGTGGTTGGCATTTTACACTTGGGGAGTAATATATATTTGGAGTATTATATTATGGGTTGAATTCTCATGCTTATTTTGGCGTTATGTTTCGCACCGAATCTTTCAGAATTCAATCGAGCACTTATGAGCCTCGGGAAGTCTCATTTCTTTTATATTTATTTTTCCCGCTTGTCCTACTTTAAAGTTAAATTCTAATTATGCATATTGCTCAAATTAAAGTGTGGGGGAAAATAAATTGAAAATTTTGACTCATTATTAATTTCTAACTTGTGTTCGCCCTCGGTAATCTTAAAATCTAATCTTATTTTTAAATTTTTTTGTCACTTAGGTTAATATATTAGAATAAAACATAGTTAATAAATAAAGTTTTTGAATCAGAGATGTGTCCCGATTGATAGAGCAGATCCAACTCGGGATCAATGACATTACTTGCGCATTTATACCAATCACCCAAAAATATGTAAGGTTTTAGATCTTTAGGAATTCAGGTATCCATCTTTGATACCTAAGATAATTTTTGCCTTTAGCTTTCTCGAGTTAAGGTTTGAATGCAACCGCAAGTGTCTCATCCGTCGTTACGGCTGTGCATTTGTAGTTTGTCGCCTTTTCTGTAGCATTGGTATCGGTCTTAAATTATATAAGTGTGATGGTGATTTATTGATTCTAAAACTTATGCTTGAAATCATTACGAGATCGCAGTAAGATCATGTTCGCGTGATATAGGTATTTTCATGTGATAAAGAGGCAACTTAGGATTTAAACCAAATGGCCATTCCATTTCATATTATTTATTCTTTTAGCTAATTACACTGATTAGCTAACCACCCGTACATAAAACCCTTCTGTAGCACTCATCTTTAGTGCTAGATACCCCTAGTTTACGCGCTGAGCCATTCTATTCATTTTTCTCATCCACTAAAATACAAAAATATATAACCTATAACCTAGCCTTACCCCTTGTCGAAAGTCCCAATGGTTGGTTGCTAGTGGTTCGGTATGATTGGTTGGTTTTTGCTTATAGTTTGTTCGCACTTTGTTATAAGTATTGTGCCATTTCAACGAAGATGAAGATTGATCACCTTTTATTTTATATTTTTTTTGGTGTATGATTATCTCAAGTATGGGGGAATTGTTAGTTCTGATATGGAGATGAAAAAAAATTTGATTAAAAAAAAGAAGGGGAATGAAAAAAATGAAGAAAAAAAGTGAAAAAAGACCAAAAGAAAAGCGATGAATAAGAGATAGATTGTTGTTCGCATTTACAACGCATTGATATATTATGATATGTGCCGGATATATTGATGAGAGGTTCGATAACCTCACGGGTTTGTGGTATGTCGTAACTAGCAACATGGGTTTCTTGGACTTGTCGACATGTATATTATAAAACCATTTTCAGTATATATTTCCATTGCCTTATCCACACCCTATTTAACCATTAGCCTAACGTTACAACCCGAATAAATATCCTCTTTTGATATTTATACCTGGTGCTTACGCCATGTTGGTGCAGTTTTGTTTTTTGTACAAGCCTGTGGTAACTTAATGAATCATGTCTGATCAATTGAGTGTGATTTCCTTTTTACCCTCTATTACATCACATATGAGTGTTTGAGTGAATTATACTTTTCCTTATTCGTGAGGTGCTTAGTCATGTTATTGCAGCTTGAGAATCAGTGGGTATTATCAAACATCTCTGTTTTCACATATTAAAAACCCAAAAATACTTTTCATAATTCTAATTTTGTTTTGTAAAGCTTATTTTTCCTTATTTTGCTTTAGGACAAGCAAACTCTTAAGTGGGGGGGGGGGGGGTGTTTGCGCCTTTTGCGCTTATTTACTAAAAAACCAAAAAAAATTGATATTTTTCACATTTAATAAAAAAAAATATCAAAATTTAAAAAAAAATTCTTGTCTTGTCATGTAGGAACTTTGTTTCTAAATTTTTTTTCTTAGATTTGCTTGAGGGCAAGCAAAGTTTAAGTGGGGGGATTTGATAACGCTCAAATTAAACATATTTTTATATGCGTTATCTGTGCTTTTATATATCTATTTTGGTTAATAATAAGAACTTTCGGTACTTAATCGAGTATATTTGCTATTATAGGTTCATGTGATGTATCATGGAAGAAAACAGAAGAATATACGAAGATTTGAAGCTTAAACGAAGAAATAACTAATGTTAAAGATCTCCCGACACCTGTTCACTGTTTTGGCCATAACTCGGTCATACAAACTCGGATTGATGTGATTCTGGTGGCCACGCGACCGAGAAAAAATTCTATACAACTTTAGTTTTTAGTCCAAAAGCTAAAAATGCCCTAAGTACGCCGCACTTGTAAAAAAGTGTGGCCCGCTTTTCACCAACATTAAATTTTCCGTAGCATTAATGTATATTTCCACTGTCTCAAAATGTGCGACGCACTTTTCACAAAATACCAAGTACGACGCACAATTAAAAATGTGCGCTGCACTTTCAGTCTGATGCATTAAATACATGAATTTAGCCTCAAAATCGACTACATTCACCCCTAACTTGGTCCCCAAGTATTCCTAAGCCTATAAATACCCCTTTTGGTGCCAAGGAACTTCATATCTTACACATACACAACTCATACTATCATTAGAGAAGAGGGCGAGTGGTGAGGATTTTAGGATTAAATGATTCAAACACCCCTTTAATCTGCCACTTACCACCATATAACCACCACTATCACCATGAATCACCACCATTTCCAGACCCTAAACACAATATTTCCAGAACCTAAACACATTATACTATGAGGATTAGACTATTCACACCAAATCTCTAAATCCTTCACTATATTCAACCCGTTACCAAACACACCATTTGGGAACGTGTTCTTGATTTCCAGCAGCATCGTGATAGCCCCGTGGGTTATATCAGAAGGTTTAGGATGTTGGTTGTTTTTTGGAATAATTGGTTTTTGGTTTCGATACATTGTTCTTGTATGTTGAATATGTGAAACATGAATAATATTTGGATGATTTTGCTATGACTTGTGAATATATATGTTTATGAATTCGATGTTATCTTACTTGGGTCATTGTTTATATTTTGGTTTTTCATTGCAATAGAAGTAGGTCGAAAGGCTCTATTGTCTCGATGAGTTCCACATTGTTTGTTTATAACAATTCGGTGCTAATCTTGTGAGAACTGATTAGTAAAACTATAAACAGCCCAAGTAGAATGGTGTTTAAGACCCTTCCTTATGTTGACCAACCGGGATGGGAGGAATTCATATGTATGCATATTTGATATAAACCATTCCTAATACACCCGTGATGATGTAGTATATAGGCCGAAAGGATTCTATGTTATCATTGGTAGATATGCTTGTTATTATTTATTACCCGTCATATATGACTTGCATGATTTGTTTATATAAAGTATTGCTCTATCTCTATCTATTATGTTATGTGGATCATGCCTTGTTTCTTGCTTGCTTTATACACACGTTTTGGCTATTTGATCTGTGACAAATATTTAGCTTTATTACTTGATAAACAATCTGTGAATTGCTACAAATCCTGTGGAACAACCTAGACTTACCTTAAACTATATTACACTCGAATAGGGTATACTTGCCCGAATGTTGTGTTTTTAGTAAAAATCGGTATTTCTAGTTATTATAAATTTAAAGCTTGTAAAACACACATCATGTAGCATTCAGTTTAGAAATCCCTCTGTGCGATTCCTCCCTAGAAACAATAGTATAGGCATCTTTAACCTCATGGAGAGGATCTCTGGTTAATAGAGCACTTCTAACAGATTGATAACAATCATCCAAGCCCATAAGAAATTGTATTAACTTCATAAGTTGGTTATGGAGTCCCAATTCCTTATTTCATCATAAGTACAAGTAGGTAGTTTTGTAAGAGAATCAAACTCTCTCCATAGAGAGTTTAACCTATGATAATAATCAGCCACATAACTACCACCTTGTTTTATACTACTTATCTTTTTCAACAAGTTAAAAAATAGAACCATCAACTTTATCATAAGTACTTTTCAATTCTTTCCACACATAAGCAACATCAACAGAATAGACAAGACCCATATAAACATCAATAGACACATGATTCATAATCCAGGTCAAGACAACATCAATACATCTATCCCATTGAGCAGATAAAACATCACTAGTCACATAAGCAGTCTTAAGTCTTAACCCAAGAACCATCAACAAAGGCAGTTTTACTTCTAGCATATAAAGCCAATTTTATAACACTATCTAAGACTCTATAATTCTCAGTTACAAGTAATTTTAAAAAAATCACAGCAGTACTAGTAGAATCATTAGGATTCATATACAAAGGATTACCAACATTAAAATTGTTAATCAAAACAGCTGATCTAGAAGGCTTATCAATAGCCATAATAGCAGATAAACAACAAGAAACAGATACGAAAGCAAATAACAAACAGAAACAAGAACAAAACAGAACAATCAATACAAGAACTAGACAAATATCAGTCAACTACCCTGCACACCTTTAATCACAAATAACCACCAACATTACTCAAACAAACAACTTCCAAGACTATCCAATATCCTAACCTCCATCAATTTAGACTCAATAACAATGATTAATAACGGAAAATAACTACTAAAGACACACCCAAATCTACCTGAAACACCTAGTTTCACACATGGCTGTAGGAAGAGCATGTATCCTTGCTTCTCAATATAAGTAAGTTAATATGTTACGTGTATCCACTAAGATGTCCATAGATTTAAGAAAAGAAACCAACTTACAAAGCTTAATACATAACGAAATAACCAATCATAACTACCAACACCCTTAATTCACTTAGTCAAGGATGCTAATGATCAAGAACAACCCAAGAAACAACCAAAGATCAAAATTCCCAAATTACTAAATTAGGGTTTTAAGAACCCCTAATTAATATACCCATAAATCATAAGATCTTATTCCCAAACAAAAATTCAATAGCAATAGTTTCCAAAACAACCTCAAATAAACCAATCTAATCCTAACTTTGAAAACCCCCAAATTTCTAACAAGATGTCATAAACCCTAAAAATACAAATCACACGAATCAAAGCCTAGGGCTCTGATACCAGGTAAAAACTATCAACTATAACCAAGAACACCGCAAATAATCATCCAACCAACCACCCCTTTGGTGATTTATTATTATTACTCAAATTACTAGAATATTAGTCTCCAAACGAACGCTAACCAAAAGATTACAAAAAAAATTGTCTCTTCGAGAAAGATCTAGTCACCTAATAAAAAAGTATCACTCAATCACACATATTCTTGATCAAATAAAGATATTGATCAAGAATATATATACAAACATCAAGACAAATGATACATGAGATTGATATCAAGAACGCAAGATTAAGCAGAGAGAAAATAATAAGACTGAATATAATCGTAAATTGAAAGTGAATAAACCCAAGCTCCAAGTTAGCTTATATACTGCAATGTTTAGCTTTGTCCCCTTAACTTCCAAACTTGACAATCTTGGAACAAACATAGATACTTTAAAACATTGGAACTAACAGTCCCTGTACATAATGAAAGTGATAAGTTTGACAAAAGGAATAATATATTCAACATAACTCTCGCTATCATGAACAGCTCGAGCAGTGGGATTTTCTCTTTTTTTTCTTTCTTTTTATGTTGTATTTGTGTTTTAGTAGGTTTTGTATGGGCCAGAAAGTATCCATGCACCATAATAATCATAAAAGGGTGTTTGTTGTAGGGAAACATGTATACTTTTATTAAAATAAAATCATATTACAATTAATAAATAATTAATAGAAAATAAATAACAGAGATAAAACAGACAGAATAGGGTAGAAGCAGAAGACAGACAATATGAACGATAAATAAAGAAAAAGCAGTAAAATAGTAAAAGGACTTACTAGATCACCATCAAGGAAACACTTTTGAGGCACGTATTTGACACGCTTGGCACTAAAGAGCTGAGGCACGTGTTTGACATGCTTCCCTTAAAATAGATTCGCCGTCTGTTTCCCAGGGTACAACAGCCAAAACAGTAAGTTGCACTGCCGGACATAACAAACTGCCTGGAATATCACCTTTCTAGATGTGTACTCCATAAGTTAGAAATCAATCATACTTATTGATTTGATGTGTATTAAAGCTATGGAATTAAGGCCTCTATTTATACACTATAGAGTCCTCACAAGTTTACTCATCCCACCGATGCAGGATAGAACATAAACATAAATTCCTCTGTAAGCATGGTACCGAATGCCTAACTTTGAGACGCGATATCTCATTCTCTTCACTCTATTTTTGACACATAAAAGTTCATTGCGAAGCTCTTTACAGGGAGAACGCAAACTTACAAACTATTACTTATATATATGACTGTTAGCCTTATTTTTATATAAGTCAAACAAGAATGTTATCAGTCATCTTAGTTATAATTAGTCTTATTAAGTAATAGGCTAGTTAGGATTAATGGGCTTAGACTTTAAGCTAATATTGTTTATGTTTCAGGCTCAAAGCCCAAGACAAGCCAAGCCTGGCCTAGGTAGAAAGCCTATACGCCAATATGTAGGCAAGGGGTATAAATAGGACCCTCTCCACACATGGAGAGGGTGTTGGTTACATTTGCTTCATTGTATGTGTGTGTAGCTCACCAAACTCTCTCCTTCCTAATCTAATATTCTTCCATCTTCTTTCTACTTGTTTTCTACTTATTTCGTGGCATAACATGGGTATTGGGTAACTTATTATTGTGTTTGGATCTTATGTATCTTGGGATAACAAGTGGTATCAATCGCTAAGGGGTTTTAGTTGTTTGATTCGTGGTTAGATTTTTGAAAATTCGTGCTTATTATTTTTGTCTAAGTAGTATTGATTCTTAAGCTTGTTTAAGCCTTAGCTTTACAGCTTATTTGTTGCTTATAAACAGCTTATTAAAGAATCAGAAATAGCTTATTTGGTTGAGTACTTTTTCGAAAGTTTTTGAAAAAAAACGCATAGAAAAATATTCAAAAACAAGAGTTTTGTTGTTGCTTTGGATCATCAAGGTGTACTTTCCATGTTTACAAGCCTATAGGAAGCTTATCGAATCATCAAAACATCATTTTCTTTACGAAAAATATGGGCTTAAATTTTTGTTTGAAGCAGGCGAAACATGTACTATGAAGGAAGCAAAATATGTTTCTGAGCAAAACATGTTGTGAACGAAATATGTTCTGAACAGGTTGACATGTTTCAAGCAAAATATTACATAATCCGAAACTAAACGCTGCCAAAATTGACTTATGTTCAAGCGAAATATGTATCTGAGCAAAACATATTCTAAGCGAAATGTGTAACAAGTGATTTATGTAATACATGTGATATAAGTCAAGCGATTTATGTCTTTATCCAAAACAAAACTCTGCCAAATTTTCAAGAACCAAGCGAAATATGTTTTGGTCATAATTCAAGCGAAATAAGACATTGCATATTCTAAGCGAAACAAGTAAGCTAAGCGAAATATTACATCAGATTTCAATTCGCGCATTAGGTAGGACGAGACTGACTTCGGGCTTCATATAAACAAGAACTTCAAAGTAAAATCAGAAATTCTACTTTAGTTTTATGGTTTCTTCATGATTTAGTAAAATCCCGCGAAAGTCTCACTTCTTTTCTCGGTTTAATCAAGACTTGTAAAATCTAGTAAACTAGAATTCCATATCAAACCACAATCTCAATCACATCATAAAATTTAAGATCTGATATCCATTCACAACATCAAAATGTCAAATACCAATGATAATTTACAAACTCAAACATCAAATGCTCTTCACAATGTCATTATGGAAGCAGGTGGTAAAGACTGTCCACCAATGTTAGCACCTGGTAACTACATCGACATCAAACCTAACAATGAACTCATCCACTATTGTCTCTAGAATCCACCTTAAAAATTTAAATAGACTGAGAAGACTATTCCAGTTATAGAATGTAGTTCATAAACCACTATAGAAGGGTACATGGAGAACTATAAGAATGTGTCCCAAGACATAAGGAACTAATTGGATGTTGAAGCTGAAGCGGTTTAGATAATTATCATAGGGATAGATAATGATATCTACTCCACAGTTGATGCTTGTCCAAATGCATGTGAGATGTGGAAAGCAATTGAAAGGTTGAAACAGGGTGAATCAATCAATGTTCAAGATCTTAAAACCAATTTATATTGGGAATTTAGAAAATTCACATCACGAGATGGTAAATCACTTGAATCGTATTACTCAAAGTTCTACAAGATGATGAATAAGCTTGTCAAAAATTAGTGTGATGTTACAAATTATCAAGTGAATGTTCAGTTCTTACTTCATGATGCGGTTCTCTTAAAGACTTCACAGGAAGTTTTATAATCCCCTAGGCAGAGTACCTAACTGTTGTAGTGTAGTAAGGCAAGACTCGGGGGTTGTTATTGTTCTCTAGGGGAATAGTTTAGGAAGGCTCAAACATGGTCTAACCGAATTCTAAAGGGTTGAGAGAAGATTCTTTTTGTATTTTCATATTTATAAGAAAGCAGGTAAATCAATGGTTTGAGAGGTTAGTTTGATTAGCTAATAATTAAACTAAATATAATCTATACTACTGGTGATAACTTTATGCTAGAAGATGTATTTATTTAATCATGCACTACTCCTTAGATTGCTTCTCCTAGATCTATTTCCTTGTCACACTTGTGATGATATGTGTAAGTATTTCCTAGATCATGAACGAATTACATGAACCCGCCGTCTATTTAATATTCTATTAGGGCAACGCATAAGTAAGGTAGTATGAAGACTATTACAAGGCCCCTAAGAGTATATTAAATGCATGTGAAATATCTTAAGAATGATCAACCATATTAGGGGTAAGGTAGTATGAAGACTGTTACTGATGGTATCATTTCTACACTACTTGTGTTTCCCTAGACGTCTATGCCAATTTAATATCTTATGGCTAGTTTTCTAGAGCCTAACACGCACATCCATCAACAAAAAGCAACATCAAAAGGTTCTACAACCTAAGTTTCATACAATCATAAGTAAATACAAAAGAGGGTTTAGCCTAACATGTTAAAGATAAAGCAAGAACATAAATCAATCAAACAACACATAGACATACTGAATGATTTATGATAAATAATCTTACCTGATTAAAACATGGATTAAAGGTAGTTACAATAGGGTTTTGAGGCCTAAAAATGACCTTAAAAGCTGCTAAAATGACTAGGGTTCGTCTCCCTAAAATTATACAAAGTTACACACTTAAAAACCTAATTTTAGTTTAATATATATAGGAAAATTGTTGCAACGACGTCACTTTGAAGTCCTGATGCTGTCGCCACGTAAATGATTCTAGATCCTCTTTAAGTCGACCATGTCCTGATGCCGTCGCTAGATTCCTGATGCCGTCACCAGATAGATCATGACGGCGTCGCTTTATGCCTGCGACGCCATCTCCACACTCTATATGCATAAATCTTTAATAGATTTGGTGTAGGTACGTAATCTTGTCCGTTTCTTCTCTAAATGAGCCCAAGTCACGTGTATTTCCTCCAAATGCCATCCGAGTGCTAAAAACCTGAAAACAAACGATTAAGCACGTAATCTGGACATATTTGCATGATTTAGGAGGTTAAATGATCCCAAAATAATATATAAAATGACACCTCATCAAATACCCCTACACTTGGGATTTGCTTGTCCTTAAGCAAATAGGCTTTTCTACCTAGACAGTAGCAATATTAGGGTCATTTAACCTACTCTTTCAAAGCATTTTACAACACAACCTTCTAGACCTTGTAATTAAAAGTACAGAAAGTATATACTAGCACCTCACATAAGTGTTTGAGATTCTCTCTTTCTCTCGGGTGTATAATAAATTATAACATAATGGGGAATTGGAAAATCAACACTTATTACCTGTCATAGCATATAAATTACCATATACTTGGTAAAGGATCAAACCTCCACCGCTAGGCGTAAGCATTATTCATTACTGTCAAAGAGGTCTTTTAAAAGTTTTGGGGTGTAGGTGTAAGATAACATTAACAGAAACAAAAATGGATGGTATACATTTGGGGAGTAACTTTTGGGTGAATTTGGAGTGGAAGGGTTAGCTAATTATTTATAAGAATACATGCTGATTAGGTTGCTAAGCCAAAGACTCGAACAAAATATACAAACTCTATACAACTCTACATCAATCTCTTTCTTTTTCTTTTCTTGACTCTATGATAAACATAATATAAGCAAATGGCAGCCCGTACATTTTTTTCACTCTTCTTTTTATATTTACATTTTTTTGTACACTTTTCCCTGCCATTTCTTAAACATATAATACATCATGGGGGGTTTATAGATACACCCCTACACTTGAACTTTTACATACTCGATTATTTACAATCTAACTAATGACCCAATTTGAGGTGGATCAAAATAACATGGAGCTTATTGAGCTCTATTTGGGGTAATAAATTACTTCTTCTCCAATTCTTCATAAGATGAATACTACCATGAATCTCAATCGTCCCAAAACTGTATTTACAAGGATAAGGACTTAGCAACCGTGTACTCAATAATTAACTTGGGTTAAAATAATAATGTACTAAAAGCGAGTACATACAAGGTAGGCTAAGGCAATTTGGTTGTAACAATTGGTTTAAGGGTTGACAATGCTCTTCATTAATAGTCCGGCTTAACCAGAAAATTATGAGAACCGTGAAAAAGGATAGGCTCGAAGGGTTGTACTAGGTGTATCCTGCACTAAAAATGAGTACATGGCAAGGGTGTGGGATAGTTATATAGTCGGTGTGACCATAATAACAATTATAGGTTTAAAACATGGGTTAATCCTAGTGTCTCTTTTCTAGCAAATCCTAATACTTACTATGCGGTCTCGGGATGCATCACAAAAACAAGTTCTAGAATTTAATATACTACCGGTACACTCATATAGTTTAATACCGACACCAATGTTCCAGAAAAGGCGACCTAGACCACACGTTTACATCCGTACCGACGGAATAGACACATATGACTGCATTCGAACCTTAACTCGAACAAGCTAAAGGTATAAACTATCTTGGGTATCAATAATGGATACCCGAATTCCTAAAGATCTAAAGGCGAACCTCACATTTTTGGGGTGAAATTTTGAGGGTTTTGAGCTAGTCATACACATTCCTATCCATGAGACGCTATTAATACTCGGTTTTCGTCGCTATGTGTTATAAAAAAAATTAATTTTGGTCAAAATTACCTTTTTATGCTATGTTTCGATATATTACCCATCATTTTAAGGAACAAGCAAATGGTAAATAAAGAAATAGTTTCTAAGGCTTATTTCCCCCTATACTTAAGTTGAACATTGTCCCTAATGTTCTATAGAAGTACCCGTAAAAACAAATAAATGGAGAAGAAAACAAGTAAAAGAAACTAGTACTCCCCTGGTTTGCTCAATAATGGAGAAGAAACATGCGATAACTGGTTAAATCGTCCTCCAAGAATCATCCAATGAAACTTCCTAAGAATTTCCAAGCTTCTTCTTATCAAATATAACCTGTAATTAAAGACAAAGACAACTACACCAAGCATAAAATCGGTAGGATAGATATATATACAACGAAAATTTAGGGTTTTGACTCTATGAAAGTAGTAAAGATAGGATGAGAGTAATGATGTAATCATAGGTTTATGCAGGTTTATACAAGAATTACCAATTTTAAATATTACACACTCTATTTTTCAAAACTACTTGAAAATTTTCGAATCTTCACATTGCTGGAGACGCGACGCCGTCAAGTTTTAATCTTGACGCCGTCTCTAGGCACTGTGAGGATTTCCTTTTCATTTTTAATGAGAAATTTCCTGCACGCAATTTTATTAGTTATTTCTGTAGAAAGCATTGCATAAAAACCTGGAATTAATCATTACAATCATATGACTTGAAACTGACACGAATTAATCTAAACAATTTATTTTAAATGTTTGAATTGGTTCTTAAAAATCGGATATATTCCCCTACACTTATTTTGTTGCAAAATACCTTTGATTGTAAATAAGATGAAGTTACAAACAAAACAAAGCATGATTACAAAGTAATGAATTCAATCGTAAAAGAATAAATGAAAAGAATTAAAACACATGACACTCCTAATATGCAGAAAAATAAACATTGGGTTGCCTCCCAATAAGCGCTTTTCTTTATTTATGAGTCTTGTAGCTAGACTCGAAGTCACATGTCAAGTGTCATAGAAGTGGTCCAAGTTGATGATCTCCCTTGGACTTTCTCTTTTGGAGGGCTTTCTAGTGGTGGGGATTGATTGTAGGGTTTTGGTGAATTCTTCTTCATCCAGATCAATTATCCTAATTTTGGCATGCCATGCCCCTTCTCCATCTTTGGGTGGTTTGTCCCAATTGATTGGATTCTCGATTAAGTCTTCTGACTCCCACATGTTTCTTTTAAGGTTTATTGGCAAGGCCCCTAGGAATTCTACCATTCGCTTAAACACTAGGACGTCCTTGAAGGGATTAATCTCGGTGTCTCTAGCAATTTCCCATTCTCCAGGCAAATGAGAATCTAAGAAGTCATTCCTAGCATAATAAGAGGTTTGTGCACCTATTCTATCTGAGCTAGGTCGTGGTTTATATGATTCCCTTTTTCTAAGCGTGGTCTAATAGGGTGCTTCCTCTTCACCTAAATCGACTCCTTTTACTCTGAATACCGACCTAGTGATCCATTCTCCTACCACTATTTTGGCTTTTCTACAATCTATAACTGCATTGGCGGTTGCTAGGAATCCTCTTCCTACTAGTAAATGGGTTTTGGGGTCTTTCTTCATATCGATTACGTAGAAATCATTGAACAGTTTTAGTTTTCCTATGTGGACTTCTACGTCTTTAACAATTCAAACGGGGTAAGATTTGGTTCCGTCAGCCAATCCAAAGATATGGTTGGTCTCTTTCAATAGTCCGATGTTAAGCTTTTTGAAGAGGTATAGCGGAATTATGTTTACACATGATCCTAAATCAGCTAAGGTGTCGAAAGGCTTTGAATCCCCTAATCTACAAGGTAGATTGAATAGCCCAGGGTCTTCCATCTTTGTAGATACTTCTCCTTGGACGAATGCTAATCTGTTTTTGCCTAGTTCTAAGCTCTCCATGTATTTATCCAACATTGCGTTATAGATTGGAGCATGAGCTAAGACTTTAAGAACCGGTAGGTTAAGATGTAAATCTTGGAATTCATCTTCAAGAGATGATTTGGGTTCTTCAGTTAGTTCTGTTCCAGTCCCCATCCTTATTTGCAGCAAACTTGTCTGGGAATGGATTGCCTCCTTGGAACATGTTTTAACGGCATTGGTTGAAGTGAAGGGGTAAGATAAGAATTGGGGGTCAATTGTTGGGTAAAAACGAATAGACGAAACTAGAGAGGTATTTAGTTTCGGATTCTCAACCATTTAGCTAGGGAGTGCTCCTGTCATTCGATATGTGATTGCTTTCAACATTATGTCAATTTTATTAGTCATCTCGCTTTGTTGTCGTTTGAAATCGGCTTCAAACTTGGACAATCTAGCGTCATGAGATGCCATGAAGTTGGACACTAATCCTTCGAGATTTGATTAATTGTTAAAATTCTAAGGATTGTTGTTGAAGGAACGGTTCGAGATCGAGCTGTTGGGTTGGAATTAGTTAGGTGGGTTTGAAAAATTATTTTAGGAATTTTGGGGTTGTCTCCACCTAAGGTTTCGGTGACTGTTCCATGACGGATTATAGGTGTCACCAAGATTGTTTTGCTCGGGTTTGAAAGTGTACCACTAACCTCCCGCTTCATCGGTACGCGAGGATGCATATTCAACAAAGGCTTGTTTGGGATTTTCCATGCAGTACTGAGTGTCGTAGGGCCCACTGAAGATCTCACATGAGGAAGTGATTTTATTCACTTGAGTAGGTTGCGTCAGAGCAAGATGAGCTTCCATCAAGCATTGGACTTGATTCTTGAGCTCGATGAGGCGGCAGTCAAATGTACTCGGGACATCTTGAGGCAAAGAGATTGCCTTGACCGGCTTAGCAAAATCCCTTGGGTCATTCCAACTTTCGTTGGCATAGAGGGCGAGGTCCTCTAATAATGCCCATGATTCTTCAGCGTTTCTGTCACGAAGCTTACCATCGGCCGATTGGTCAATGGTTCGTCTTGTGACGGGATTGACATGGTCATAAAATATTTAGACTTAGAGCCAAAGATCGATGCCATGATGAGGGACTTTTTAGAGTAAGTCCTTGAAATAAGTCCATGCTTCTAAGAGAGATTCTCCATGATGTTTTTGGAACATCAAGATATCATTGCAGAGTTTTGCCGTCCTTCCTAGTGGAAAGAATTAAGTTAGGAAATGAGTAGTAAGATCCTCCCATGTGGTGATGGATCCTGTTGGAAGACTTTCAAACCAGTTGCTAGCTTGATCGAGAAGGGAAAATTGAAATAAACACAGGCGTGTTCTTTCCCTTTTTTACCGTCAAGGTCAAGTAAGTCCACAAGTTTTAAGAAACCCTTGAGGTGTTGGTTTGGATCCTCGAACGGAAGTCCGTGGAATGAGCATCCGTTTTTCACCAACCGAATGGTCCGAATCGAAGAGGTACCACGTTGTTCCTTACAGGGAGCTCAATGGTATTCCTGTAGCCGTCGTGGCTAGGTTTAGAGTAATATCTAAGAGTACGAATAGGATTCGCGTCTCCCATGGTGGTTGACGAGAATGGGTTATGAAACAAATAAGACAAAGAAAAGATAGACTACAAGAAAGCTAATATACTGGAATTAAAATTCTCACTTGATAGGAATCAAGCGAGTAGAACTAAGTTAAACTATGATCAAAACCTAACTATTCCCCATGCAGTGACGCCAAAAACTTGATGCGGGTCTCGTAAAGACTTCACATGAAGTTTTACAATCACCTAGGCAGAGTACCTAACCGTTGTAGTGTTGTAAGGCAAGACTCGGGGGTTGTTATCGTTCTCTAGAGGAATAGGTTGGGAAGGCTTGAACATGGTCTAACAAAATTCTAAGGGATTGAGAGAAGATTCTTTTTGTATTTTTATTTTTACAAGAAAGCAGGTAAATCAATGGTTTAAGAGGTTGGTTTGATTAACTAATAATTAAACTAAATATAATCTATACTACTGGTGATAACTTTATGATAATATATGTATTTACCTAATCATGCACTACTCCTCAGATTGCTTCTCCTAGATCTGTTGCCTTGTCACACTTGTGATGATCTGTGTAAGTATTTCCTAGGTCATGAGCGGATTACATGAACCCGCCATCTATTTAATATTCCATTAGGGCAACGCACAAGTTAGGTAGTATGAACACTATTACAAGGCCCCTAAGAGTATATTAAATGTGACACCCCGTAAATTTTAGGTCAATATTTTTACCGATTCCGTTCATTATTTTAACTTTTATAAGTTACGTGTTAATTCAACGTTAATCCGGGAAGTTGTCTCGTGTAAAAATTGAAAATCATTATCAGAAGCGTTTCGACATCAAACTGAACTTAATTTACGTGAACTATAATTAATAAAGTCATTTTATGTCATTTCATGGTTTACGAATATTGACGTTTGTGATTTTTATACTTTTAGCGTGAGTTTACGTTTTTAGCGTTTTTGATCAAACGAAACCCCGAAAACCTACCACCTTTGCATGTAAAATTAAGATACCATATTACAAGTCTCCTAGTACAAAATTCAATTTTTGTGTCCCTAAACCCTTTGAATTTTTGGTGCAAACCAACAAAACAAAAGAAAACCAATTTTGAAATTTAAACTACATCACATGCATGCAAGACATGGAAAGTGACATACTTGTTTTATCCTTTACTACAAGCCAATTTTATTACATTTCACATGTTAAACTTGTACCACTTGAGCACTAGTGAATTTATATTAAACTTGGAGCCAAATTCATGAACCATGGCTAGATAATTGGCTTAGTACCCCCCCCCCCCCGTCTTACCCTATTCAGATGAACATACCAAACCACACACCCTTGGTGTGCTTGAGCCACATGTAACCCTAAACGCTAGACCTTGTCCTATAAATACCCAATTAGAAACCTACACATCTCATTTGGTTCATGTGAGTCCCAAACTGAACAGATCTTTGCAGCCTGCTAAGGGTAATAGCCAACTTGTTTAAATACAGATTGACTATAGAGAAAACACTGACTATGAATACTTATTGTATATGCGGAATCTACACAATAGTATTAAGAAGAACAATGAAAAACTAAACTTTGATTTCTATTAATCTGTTAAAGTGATTACAGATTACTAACTATGGGATATGATTGTATGAGATGAGATCTGTGTGTTATCAATGTGTCTATCTTCTCTCTAATGTCGTAGGGTTCTTTTTATAGACCAAGGATAAACCCTAACAGACTTACAAAATGCGTAAAAGATAATACGTATCTTTTCCTACAATATCTCATACATATCTCTTAAAAGGTACTAACTATTTTATACTATCGGTACTAACTATCTGAGCAGTACTTAACATTTTATACTGTCAGTACTAACTATTACTAGCGGTACTAAGTATATACCTAACGGTACTAAGTCAAGAATGTATAATTCCCAACAATCCTCCCCTAAACATGATTGTTGAACTCGTTTAACTTCATGTTTCTTCAGGTTATTCTTCTTATGTTCTTAGAGGATGTATCCAAACACTTTAACACATCTTGATCTGATCTTTAATAATCTTTGACATCTTTTGCTATCCTTCTGCAACATGTCTTCAACAGCAACATCTTTACAGCAACAATCCAACTAAGTTGGCTTTATAGTTTTTGGCAAACTACCAGCCATAAACGGATTTGATGTTCCTATACCAGTAGCCGTTTTCTTTGGGATAGTCAACTCTTTATTTCAAAAATATGGTGAGTTAATTACCATACAGTTTTTGGTAAACTGTCAACCATCAACGAAATTGATTTATCTTTACCAAATACCATTTGCTTTTGGACTAGCCAATGCTTCATTGCCATAATATGGTGCATTGATAAACCATATAGTTTTTAGCAAACTATCATCTATCAACATATTTGAGTAGTCTTTACCAAGAATTGTTTGATCTTGGACTAGCCAACTCTTCACTATGAAGCAAGGTGAGTTGAGAACCCTACAATTTTTGGTAAATTGTCAACCATAAATGGATTTGAGAAGTCTTTACCATAAGTCGTTTGCTTATGGACTAGCCAGTTCTTATGCCTATAAAGCATGATGAACTGATTACCATTTGTTGTGTGGTGGTTAGCCAACACTCAAACCCTTCTCATCTTCATTTACAACATCACTCTTCATCAATCTGTTGCTTAATAAATCTGATCAAATCAAGGGCAGCAATACTTTCTCTTTCAACTTCCAATCCAAGATCAAGCATCCTTTGCAATAAATCCTTAGAAAGAGGATACCTTCTTTCAACTAACATATGGATGACTGTCCCATCTTTAAGTTCTATAATGTAAATTCTACAAGCTTTATACAATCTCCAAGTGACAATCTTCCAATCTTGTTGATCACTCCAAAAATCACTTTGATCATTTTCTTCTATTGAGGATTCCATCATTATCTTCAAATCTCCCCAAAGAATCAACTCAAATCCTTCCAGTGTAATTTCTGAGTACTGCTCCATCATCAAGTTATACAAGTGAAATAAATCTTGCCTATCAAATATATGTAGTACCTCCAATAGATAGTTGAATGCCCTGAAGTTCCCATTGGCTCTGTAGATAACAAGGTAATCCCCCTCTGGTGATGAAACCTTGTCCAACTTAGAAATAAATGATTTCTTCTCCATTATTTCACTATCTATGGTACCTTCAAATGTAACAATCTTTAGGCATTTTCTGTGTTCATCATCACTATCAACATCTGGTTGAGGTCTTTTCCTTTTCCTTGCAATCATCTTCATATGACCACCCTTCCTTTTCTTTGTACCCTGCTCTGTCACATCTACCTTAGCAGGTACCTTTGCTGTGTCTTCTTTCTTTGGAGTTTCTTTAGCAACCTTCTTCTTTAATCTCTTCTGTTCAAGATCTTTTGCTCCTTCATTCATCTCCTTAATCTTTCTTTCATCCTCAGTGGAACCAACAGCAGTGAAACTTTCATCAAACCTTTTCACTTTCTCATATAAAGCTTGTATTGGTCTAGGACCCAAAATAGATTTTTGAAAAGACACGGATTTCTGAGATCCTGGCGAACTGACTAGCGGTCCCATAATTACTTTGGGGGCCGCCAGAACTATATGGGGGCGCCCATATTTATGGGACCTCCACCAGGAGACACATCTTTCTAAGACTTCACAAATTTTATTTCCTTAGTTCCACTAGATGATACTTCAAATGAATTGAATCCTAAACCTAACTTATCTTTGAAGGGTTTTTGATTGCTTAACATTTCATTTAGACAATGTGTACTCTTTTCAATTTTTGTTAGTCTTATGGCTTCTTGGATGAGAGAAAGAGAGAGGATTTTGAGTTTTTACTAAGTGTTTATGCATGTATATGATAACTCTTATTAGTTACTTGCAATATATGGGAAGTTTTGGTCAAAAAGGTGCAATAGTGTTCAAAGAGACAAGTTTCATGGTATTAAGGAAAAATATTGGTCAAGTAAAACATAGCATGGCTTGGTTTAATGCAAGGTTGATGTACATGCCAACTTGCATGAAAAATGAGTTCTCTTATCTAAATTGTTGTTGTTGCCGTTTGATATTTAGAAGCAAAAAGGCTTCTAGAAGTCTTTTGTTACTTGACAAATTATCTAGTATCATATTATACTAGTTAACTTGTATTTTACAAATAAATGATATCAACTTGTATGAAATTGTGTATTGTTTTATTTCCTAGTATACAAAGTGACTAGAAATATTTACTTGGCTAAAGTTTAATAACTTTAGGTATTGTGTACAATCGTGGGTATTTGTTGAAGCGTGGATAAATTAACGTGCTTCCGGTTACGCCTAAATGTATTTATTTGCGAAACATAAACGTTTTACGCAACCAATAAAAATAAAATATAAAAAGTTGATTATTACTTTTGTAAAAATAATATAATGATTACTTGACGAAAACTTTAATTCGTTTGGTGTCCGTTTACGCTAATTGTTGATTTTTAGTTTACGCGATTTAACTATATATAATAAGAATTAAAAGTAAACGCGTACGAAAAAAAAATAATTAGTAAAATATATGACGTCGTAAATGACCTGAAAATACGGAATGTTACAAAAATCTTATACATATGTTTGATATTGCAGTGAAGAGCATAAGTTGTTCTCTTGAAAACATGTAAAATTAAAGTTATGCTTTAGTTAGATTCAAAGGCAATAAAGAACTTCTATGAAACAGCAGTTAAAAATCTAAGAAGGTGTACGACTTTCGAACACTTCACTTCCGAAGAAGTTCAACTTTTATTGTTAATCCAGTAGTAAAATCCAATCCCAAACATCCTATAAAACAACAGTTGGCCTATTTACAACAACACCCCTTAAAACTTTAGGCTGTTAACATACAAAGATTTTCTAGAGCGGTTTTCAGGAATTCATTAATGGTGCTTGTAAGCTAACTGTTCTAAACAACAGTTAAAGCAGGTAACACATACCAATTTAAACACCCTTTAATCCAATTAAATAAAGAATACAGATTCTAAGATTAAGCATCTAACAATTCTTAAAGAACTTCTTAATCTAAAAGATATGCAAAACATTCTTTAAACTATTTATTTCCAGAGAAAATAAGATTATAACAATCCTTGCAGAACCCTTCATTTGTATAAGTTTTCAAATTAGTACTTTCAACAGATGTTCTTTGATTATGACTTGATTTTCGAACTACACATATAGAATGATTTAACTATAAAATAAATTTGTTAGAATGGCAATGAAACAATAAATAACCTGCAAATGGGATATTAAGAATCCTGACCATGAAACTATGTAGCTTATCATTGGTTTTTTAGTCTTACATATACATGATCGCAAGGATTGAGCTGATTGATGCTAATTTGATCACAAAGTTTTAGAATTACATATATACAACGATGTTTGTAAGAAATCATAAGAAATTTGGTGCACTATACCTGAGAGTTAAGATGATAATAGTTAAATTTGATAGCAACATTACACACAGTGATTACCTTGGATGGGAGCCAATTGCAGATTGCCTTCGTAAACTTCTGGAAGCTGGTTCTCGTCAATATCATTTACTGTTGGATCCCGTAATCACTTCATAACATATATCATACACGAATCAAACTAGAAATTGGAGAGAGTGAGTTGATCTTTTAGAGAGAGAAAGAGGAGAGAGAATTGAGAGAGAATGAGAGAAAATGGAAAATGAAATAATATTAGAATGATCAACTTCTAACTTTTCCAAAGAGGAAAAGTTACTTATACACCTCGACACATTAAGTGACGATCGGGATATTTGACTAGGACCCGGGCTCGGGTTTTGCTTGGGATTAAACCCGAAACATATAAAATATTAGATTAACTATCGAGCCCGATTCCCGATACTATACTATTACAACATTAACTAATTAAATGACCGAGACTCGTACATATAATGAACGAACTTCCTGTTCGACTTAATATTTTGAGGCTAACAATCTCCCCCGAAGTGAGTTTATTGATGACACTCCTTCATGAGATCAATGAGATTGCTTTCATCGTTAAGCTCATGTGGTCTTGGTCTTTCTCTTTGTTCTTTGTTGTAGGTTTGTTCCTCCATGCTTTGCGATCTTTACTTTTGAGCCTTTGACATTGTCTTTAACGTCTTTGCCATCTTGCGATCTTGAGAGTTTGACCAATATTCTCATACTGTGCCTCATCTTGAAAGCTTCAAATCAGAGTTTGCGGAAGTCTTTGTCTTTTAAATCTTAAGCTTTCATGATAGTTTGTCTTTGTAGAATGAGCATGAATATGTGGTAATGAATCAACTTTGGTTGATTGGGATATCGTCACCACCGTTTTAACCTGCAGGTTTACGTTAGTGATAATC